>WEKY01039635.1:62477-105395 GCA_013390045.1 Picathartes gymnocephalus
TCCTCTGCTGTCCGGCAGAACACCACCGCCTCCTCCTCTTGCCGCCCAGCTGCCGCTGGCCGTTCAGACCTCTTCATTACCGCCATGCCTTATTAAGGACGATAAGCAAACGCTGCGTCTCGAGTACACGCTGCTCCGTCCCGTCCCGCTCCGCTGCATCCCGGTGCCCCCGTTCGTTCCCTCCCTCTCTCCCCAGCCAGCGGCTCCACTGCCGTGCGCTGTGCTGCGGCGCCCCCTGCCGGGCGGAGGGAGCGCTACCCGTGTCCGCCCCCNNNNCCCCCCGAGCTCCCCCGCGTTCGGCCAATCAGCGCCCGCCTCCCCCCGCTCTCGGCCAATCAGCGCCCGCCTCTCCTCTCAAAGTGCCCCCCTCTCCCGGCGCGGGCCCGGCTGGCGGGTTCCCGCGCGCGCCAAGGTAGCGGCGCTCCCGCGAAAGGGGAGTGGGAGCGGGGCTCGGCAGCGGGGGCGGCTCTTCCCCCGGCTGCCTGCGAGCGCCGAGCCTTCCGGGGAGGGGGCTGCAGGTGGATGAGAGCCGAGGCTGTTAGCGTCCTTTCCCTTGTGTGTTTCCTGGTATAACCTGCCAGGTGTTTGGGGTTTTTTTGTTTTTGTTTTTTAATGGTCGTACTCCCAAGCTTCTCTAGATAACTCTGTACTTCTTCGGAAGTACGAGCTGGCCCCATCTTCATTTCCCTCCATACGTGTTTTTTTGTCCGTTCTCTGACAAAATGATGGGTTTTTGTTCTTTTTTTTTTTTCTTTCCTTACAAGTTCATTTGCAGAGAACGATGGCTGATGAGGGGAAAAACTATGTTTCCACGGAAGCGTGTGATGTGTTGGAATCGGTTTCTTTTCTGAATGTAGAGGGTAAAGCTTCAGCCTTGGAGTCAACAGTATTGCCTAATACAGAGGAACAGCAGGTGTGGATTGGTTTTACAAGGTGTCTTCTGGTGATGCTGGGTTGTTTTTTGGTGGATTTTTTTTTTTTTTTAACCTTTAATTCCAACAAATCTGTTTTTGGTTAGAGCTGCTGTACTCTGCTCCTGAGATACGTTTGATTGTTCTGCTTATTTCTCATTGCTTACACACAGGTAATAGCCAGTACCAAATGCAAATAGATAGTCAATGCTACGCGATGTGATGTTTTAAGTTTTGAAAAAAAAAAAAAAAAGGACTTCAGTAACTGCAATTTGAATGTAATGAGACTGTACTGTTCTTTTAAATAAACTCCAAGAAATACATGGATCTTTGATGAAAGCTCATTATGTGCTTGGAAATAAAAATCTATAATGCTCTGCTGTGCTCCAGCAGAAGATAATATAACCATTTACGCTTTTTTAGAGGGATGTGTTTCCTCGGTGACTTTTCCTCAGGTGACTTCATTTTGTCTGATTAGCGCCATTCATGACAGAGCTGTGGAGAACTTTAGTAAAGCCATCTGCTGAATGAGGCGTTGCCAAAGAAAAGGCTGAAGCTGCTTGAGAAAGGAAGGAGCAATGGGTTCCCTCTGAAATGCTCTGTGCTTTACCTGGGTGGGGAGACTCTTGTATAATGGTTAGGTGATGGAAAAGACCACCTGAGCAACTGGGAGCGGTTGCCTGGCTGTTACGGTGAGGAAGATGAGGGTCTGGTGCCTGGATGGTGGTAAGGAAGTGGTCTCTTGAGGCTAAGAATGTGTCAGTCAGTGTTAACTGAACACGCTCCATACAAAATGGAAGTGTAGTACTATGTAGCAGCTGTTAGAATAACACAGCTTGAATTCAGTACAGAGGGAGACCAGAAGGTGGAAGCAGTGCAGTTTGTGCCTCTGATGGTGTGCTCTTTTAGAATCAAAATACTGGCTTTGTCTTGAAAGAATGCTGAGGGGAGGGGGGGGATACACAAATAAAGGGTTACTTAAGGACAGTAGAAGGTAAAGAAGCAATTAAAAGCTTAGAGTCTTCCTTGACACGGAAGGAAAAAGTGAGACATTAATATAAAATAGGAAATACGGCATCAGATATGTATGATGATATGATTTGGGGCCGTTCTGTTTAAAAAGTGGCAATTATAACTGTGTTTTGTGTCTTTCTTCTTTTCAATGAATAGGTATATGAGCCTTTGAAAGTCTTCTTAAGAGTGAGGCCCTTTTCTATAGCAGAGCTTGAAAGCCATGAATCCCAGGTTTGTTGTAGAATTAATAACGTTTTTCTTCTCCCCTGAACAGCACATAGTATTGTAAGGCAGTACTTTCTTTTACATATGCCGTGTACTGCCCCCACATGGAATTAGTGGGCACCTGGATAGATGCAAGATGGTTTTTTTTCCACCCCCACATTTTTTAGTAATTTGTATGGTATGGACATGCACACCTGTAGCTCTTCCAAATTACACTGGGTATGTTATTTAAAAGTTGTGTAGTGCTCAAGATACAAAGGAGTTCCATGGAAGAGATGATGCAATTCTAGGGGTAATTTGAGTATCTGACCCTTTAGTTTCTTTGAAATGCTTGAATAATCTCCTACCTCATCCTGGTGACATTCTGCTCGGCCTGTCAGAAATGTTCTGTAACCTCTATGCTGTCAGATTCAGATGCTTCAGTGTTCTTTACACACACTTGTATGTGTAGAAGTGCTCTCCTTCCCCTCATTGTAATCACTGATGCAAAGAATTGCTTTAGCTCTCTTTGGAGGACAAGGCCTCTATATCTCATCTCTCAGCCCTTGTCTTTGCAGGCTCTCTGATCGAAGAGAGGTCAGCTTCCAGAGCTCTAAAAAGGATTTAGTATTAATTCTTATCTGCTTCTTGCAAATTGGTTTTTAACAATGCATTCTTGCTTTTGATCTACCAGAGCTGGAACCTTAGTATCGTTTTCACTTGTATAATTCTTTCCCACTCCTCAACTTCCCTTTGCCTTTGCTTAGTCGGCTCTCCTTGAATAGTGTGTACTGCTGCAGCGCTTCCAGTTTGGTAAATTCCACAGTCTGAGCTGGCTCCAAGTGTAAATTGATTTGCAAAATCAAATTGTTTCATGAGTTGTTTAGCACATTCCTCTTTGGAGTGAGAGATTTCTTAAAAGCAGGGGGGGAAAAAAGTGAACACTGGAGTTTGTACTATTTTTTTTTTGTTTGTTTTAGTGTAGTTCAGGCTGAAATAGTTGAACTTCCAACCTATGAGCTGTATAATCTGTTCTGCATGGGATTAAGGCTTTTTTCTCAGCCTCCAAAACCAGAATGATTGAAAGATCTTCAACATTTTCAGTGTTTTCTACTTTCTTTACTATCACCTGAATCCAAGAAGAAAATGCTTGGTAACGAACAGAAGAGACCCACACAAAACAGTCAAGTAAACCTCACTTCCTATTCGTTAAATCTAACAGATCAATTTAAATGTTAGATTTTTTTTTTCCTCCATATTTGTTCCAAATATGTGGCACAAAAAACTCCTGGAAAAACTAGAACCCAAGACCTATTTCTTATAGTTGTAGGCTTTAAACAAAGACAATTGACAGGTTAACTGATCAGTTGTTGCTTAGGGAGATAATGATTTATGGAAGTAAAGCTGAAGAGCTCTGGGTGAAAGTCTGTACTCTTGCCAGTGATTCTCCAGAGTCACCTGTGGGAAAGCAGGAAGTTGTCTTTTTTGGATATAAACAATGTGTAAAGTGCCAGAAATGGTCCAGCTCCTGCCAGCTTACCTACAGGGTTAGCTGGGGGAGACAAATGGAGTGAATTGTTACCAGCTGGCTTCCATCTCTGCAGATCTGACTGCTTTGGGCCTCTATTCGCAGGCTTCTATGAGACTGGTGGCAGCTGATGGCACATGCTGCCGATCCTGGATTATTCTGTAGCTCTCTAGGGTTTAGTACCTCTGACCTGCATTCCTGTCCCTGGTGATGTGGGAGAAGTGTTAAAGACTAGGTAGATTCAGAGCTTGGCACAGTGAGCAGGTGATTGGTCTAAATTAAAGAAAGCAGTTTCTTAGAGCTTCTCAGAATTACAGAATAAGCTGAGTTGGAAGGGACCTGCAAGAACTGTCAAAGTCCGACTTCTGGCCCTGCACAGGACAGCCCCAGGAGTCCCACCCTGTGCCTGAGAGCATTGTCCAAACACTTCTTGACCTCTGTCAGGCTTGGTGGTGTGACCACTTCCCTGGGGAGCCTGTTCCAGTGTGCAGCCATCCTCTGGGTGAAGAACCTTTTTCTAATTTCCAGCCTAAACCTCCCCTGACACAACTTCAGGCCATTCATTCATGTCTTATCACTGGTCACCAGAGAGAAGAGATCAGTGCCTGCCCCTTCTTTTTTCTTCGTGAGCAAGTTGCAGGCTGCTGTGAGGTCTGTTAATTACTGGTATAGAGCTTCTATATCAGTTAATAAACAAACTTGTTAATTGAGGCTCCTAGGAAGAACAGTACTTCCTATGTACATGCCACACATGGATTATTAGTCTTAGAAGTTCTGGGCAGTCTCTGAACATGAATGTCAGATTTAGTTACCATCAATCCTTTCAGATGATGCATCAAGACAAGGTTAAACTATACTCGGAGTTCAGTTTGCATCTTTGGTAGCCAGTGTGGTGTAAAATAAATTTTCCTTTGACACTGTATCCTACATTGAGCTAGTGAGTGTTTGGTAATTGTATTTCACCTTTACTTAATTGAGAAATAGCAATCAAATTACTTGAAACTAATTCAGTTTTTTTCATTGCTGGTAACACTATCTATCAATCAAAGGATAATGCTTCAGACTTACTTTACTTTGTTAATTCTGCTCTTAGTCTGTTTCACACTGAAAATGACTGATGTGGAAAAACAGTAGATTTCTATGTAATTTTGTTTTCATAGTAATTTTGCAAGTCACAGGCACAAAATACAAGGGTTTAGAAAGTGTTCCCAAGGAAAAGTTACTGGAAGGAATGCTAGTAAAAGTTTTTACCTCTTAGAAAACTCTAGAGGATTGCCATGACTTTGTCTATACTCTGGCTTTCATGTGAAGTGGATGTCTGTGTAGTGACGTGCCTTGAGAGGATATATGTAAATTGTGGGACTTTTTGTAGCCCTGGTAAATAGGTGAAGACACTAGGCTTTTGGGAGGTTTTTAGAGGGGGTGTTCATTTTTTGTTTTGTTCAGATAGCTTTTTTCCTGAATAATTTTTTGTTGCGTTTTGGTTTACCTTGCCTTGTTTTTCAAGGGTTGTGTAACTATTGAAGATGCCCAGACAGTAATTCTTAATGCACCCAAAGAGTCTTCTGCAATGAAAAACAGTGAAAGAGGGATTGGTCACGCTGTGCACAGCTTTACCTTTTCTCAGGTAGGCCAAATTATTTCAAATTTTTGGTTTTGTTTCTTTCACTATAACGAAAGCTGAATTTTGTATTATGTCATGAAGCGTGATTTTTCTTCTTTTAATTACATGTGGTGGTACTTGCCTTAAAAAAACAACTGCTTATTAATTAATTACTGATAAGTTGTCAGGAAAGCTGTTTTACAATGGCAGTGCTTATTAGATGAGACAAGGAAGCTTCTTTGGCAGGTCTGTCATTTTCTTCTTTGATTAGATGCTACAGAAACGTCTTGTAGGCACAAACTTAGTGTGGTTCTGCTGTTCCTGCAGATGCTTTCATCTGGGAAGTGTTACAGGAAGCTTTGTAGGCATTTATGTAAGCATGTATTTAGTAACTTCCTTTTGAAAGAATAGCATCTTAACCACTTAAACCTTCTATACTGAAAGCAAATTTCTTAACTTTGCCAACTGCAAGAAGTTGCATTCTTACAGTACCAAAAGATAAACAGTTCCAGGGATTGAATTATTTAGACCATTGTAATGCTGATTTTCTCGTCGGTTGTGGGTAACTGGTGAAGAGTGAGGAGGGAGTTTTACATCACCGGCAGAGCTTGTGAAAGTATCCACTGAGCAGCATGTGCTCAATAGAATTCTGAGCACTTTATTTTAGGAGTAGGAAAATATTCAAAAATGAGTGCAAGCCTGAGTGCCTCTCAGAATTAAGCAGCCATCCTGTGAGAACCCAACAGAAAACATTGAATCAGAAGGGGTTCAGGCAAGACGAGAAATTAAGCTGGTGTCTCCTAACCAGCTTGCTCTGAAAAATTAGTCACTTCTAATCAGTACTTAATATTTTGGCTTATTAAAATTCTTTGTGCCATTTTTCACTCCTGTTTTCTTTCTTTCTTCCCCTTATCCAAGGTCTTTGGACCAGAAACTACTCAGAGTGAATTTTTTGAAGGCTCAATGAAAGATATAGTAAGAGCATATGTTAATGGAGTGAATGGACTGGTATTTACTTATGGAGTTACAAATGCGGGCAAGACATTCACTATCCAAGGTATAAAATATTTGCATGTATAAAAACCAAGTCAAAATCGAAAGAGCAGCTTACATGAATGTCTACACTTAATTTTTTGATATTTTTAAGGCACTTCAAAAGATCTTGGTATTTTACCTCGCTCACTTGACATGATTTTTAACCACATAAGAGGAAGACATTACCTGAAGATGAACTTCAAACCATATTTGAGCAATGACGTTAAGAAACTAGAAGATGAACAAGTTAAGCAAGAAGAAGCCTTAAAAGCTGCTATTCTTGCATCACTGAAAGAGGTCAGTGACCAAATGCTTCTTAAAACTGTTCTGCAAGACAGGAAGCTTTAAAAGTCTGTATTCCACTGTTGATTATATTTATATATAAATCTACAATACGCTTACTTGGTGAACCTTGGAATAATAAGACAGTTGGCTGTTTTTGGAGCTCAGGGTAAACTGGAAGAACTTCCTGTGGTACACAGTTCAAACTGAATACCATCACAAAGCCAAATCTCAATTTCAAGAGAGAAGTTGTCTCCTCTTTAGAGGAGCAGTTTTGACCCTGTGGTGACAGTAGCCTTTGAAAAGTCTGAGAGCTATCTAAAACCTACTCTGAGAGGACCTATCTAAAACCTGATTCTTAAGTGGCTCTTCTTGTAGGTCAGGTTCCAGACTGGATCTTGGTGCAGTCATTCAAATGCTTGTACTAGCTCAGGAGAGATGTTGGCACTGTCTTAGCAGGGGCAGTGAAGAAGACAGGGAGAGTCCGTTTTGGTGGAAGATAGTCTTAAGGCAGATTAAAAAGTTTATAAATCTGTGATTTATGTAACTTGATGAAGAAACTTTCTGATTCAGCAAGTGAAGTGAGATGCCACAAAATGAATGTCCTAAAATTATTCCTGTCTGCCTTAGAGGATAGTATGTGACTAAGGCTGGTCTCTGAAGACTATAGGTAGAATAGAGAAGTCTTTACTGTGGCAGCCTCCTGTTCTTATTATCTAGTAATCTCTGTTTCCATGGTAAGAAACTCTCACCAGAAAATGCACATCCATATATTTGGAACTATTTCATACTTTTAAGTCCAAATGCAGTTTTTGTCAGATTCCTTTTGTTCAGAACATTTTTCCCCTGAACTGTGTATTTAATCCCAGAATGCAGTAGGCTCAGCTGGTTATCATTCAAAGCAACTTTAAATGAATTCTGGGATGTATAGAAGTAATGATTGGGTTTTCTTTTTTCCGTAGTCTTTGATACTAACCTTGTTTAAGTATTCCAGTTAACCCTACAAAAATATCCTTCTATGCCTCAAATTCATATGTAAAGTTCCACTGTAAATTCTGTTGCTTAATTTAAACACTGCAACCCAAGACTTTTAGTCTGAGTCTGGTTAACTCTTGAGGAAATGTCTCAGATGAAAAATCTGAAAGATTTGAAAGATTACATATTTTTGAAAGTGTTTCTGCGTATATATATGCCATGTGCATAGAGGATGAGGGGGTCTTAAAGAAATGTCGAGGTGGTTAGTAGGCCTTTTAAAATTTTTATGGAAGCTACAGCCTTGGAAAGAGGAACATGCAGGAGACCAAGGTCTGGAACAAGAGGTCAGCATCTTATTTTGAAGATAACTCTATAAAAATATTTCCTTCTGTTAAATCACAGTCTTACTAATAGCTTAGTGACTGAATATTGCAGTAGGTGATCTAAATGCTGCTGCATTGCAGTGAAAAGAAAGCAATGCTCCACCATCAGGAAGAACAGGTAAAAATGAATCAGGAAACTATTACGTGACAGGACCTTGTTATGTGTTACAATGCTTCCATAGAGATAGCTCAACGATCCCCAGTTCTGAAGCTGTGCTTCTTGATAGCTCGTGAATGAATAGCATCACTGTTTGGATACTCTCTCAAGCTGTAATCTGAGAGCAGGTACGGTTTGGTGGGCTTGGCTTTAGTTTACGTGGATTTCTGTAGCCTTGTTTCCCAGGCTCAGTTTACATGTCATACAGAAGGAGCTTGCCGTTCCTTTCATCCTCTCAGTTTTAACTGCTCTGAGTTACTGCAGTACTTAATGTCCTACTGTTTGTTATGTATGCAGTACTGCTGCAACAACTCTTGCTTAGCATGGTTCATACCCTCTCTTTCCTTCCCTTGCCTGGTTCTCTTTATGGGATTGAATACTTTTTTTTTTACTGGATTAAAAGATGCTTTACTTGCATTCCTATTCTTTCCTGTTCTTGTATTTTCTATTAAATGTCAGCTTCTGTTGTTGGCAAGCAATGTCAGTTCCTGTTCCCACCTGTTTTTAGGCAGTCATCTTCATGCTCTTTTGGGTATTTAATTTGAAGAGCGGTATGGCAACAGTTAATTCACTTGCAATACATTTACAAAAACTTATCACATGCACAAGTATTGTGGTACTGGGTTTTCTAAATTCCACTGCATTTTTTACATGCATAGATGAGATACCATGTGTGTCAGTCCCACACCTTGCTTGGCACTTCACAAACAATGAAGAGGATCTGTGCTGTGCTTAGACTTCTTAATACTCAAGAAACACAATCCTATAGAGACTGCAGCTTTTGCAAAGTGGTCACTTGTATGATTTTGTTGTAACTCTATTCTATGCTGTTTATCTTTAAAATAGAGGATCTCGAAATATGGCTTTGTGCCTCTCTGTAAGAATTCTAGTTTGGATACACCAAGTGGGTAACATTGGCGTCAGTAGTCAATCCATGGTCCAGTTAGTGCTGCATTTGAACAGCTATAACACTCAGGTTTGCTTCTCTGGATCTGTTCCCTTCTACTGTAGGATGACACTCTCTCAGGAAAGAGAAATCAGGGTAAATGTCCTCATTTATAGGGGCCTATAAAATATGGAGAGAGAGGTAGTATGTAAAGATGCTGGACTCTAGTGAGAGTTGCTACTTCACTACATTCGTTTTTCCAAAGGTAACTTAAAGGCTGTGCTTTGGTGAATCTTGGCAGGTTTAAAACAATTCCATTGGTATAAAGAAACTCAGCAAATGGGTGTATTTAAAGAAACTATGCTGTTGTCTATTTTTCATGGCCTTTTAGTTCAGTCTGAATTAAAGCAATATAGAGTGTTGGTTTGTTGTAATTTAAGTCCTTGGCAGTTACTCCTGGAGGAAACTTCTCCAGTTCTTTGGGATGACTGGAGCACTGTTCAGATTTGTTCAGTAGCTCATAAAGGCCTTCTGGGCTGTTGCAGTCTGACAGCATCCTGCTTTTCCCAGGACTGTGAAGTTAAGTCTCCTGTGTTAGCAGCAACTGGCCACCAAAACAGGTTGCTGGGAGCAGCAACTTATGTGACAGAGCATTTATTGATTTTAGTTCAGTGTTATTAAAAACATTTCGCGTTCAGCCAGAGTAAGGGTGGCCTAACAGTTAACAGTACTTCAATATTTAAATCTTAAGTACTGGAATTGCTGTAATTTTTAACTTCTGTTTTTGTCATGATCTGTTCTTGTGGATATAATGGTCTCTTATTTTCTCAAGGAGACAGAGAACATCCCAAATATTGTAACAAATTTCTGTGATGTGAAGTTGGATTCTTCTCACTGTACTTCAGACAATCACCCTTCTAACTCCCTAGGTAAAGTGGAAAACTTTTGTGTGGGGGAAAAACATAACAGTAATTTAGAAATATTAGTGGGTAACTACTGGTGGATGAAAAAAATCCCTATACTGTACTGCAAAGTAAATATATATAGGTTTTGACCAAATTTTTGTCTCTTTTCTCTGGAGAAAGGGCAGCTATATAAAAGTATTTTGACAGTTTCACTCCTTTTGGGAGTGGAGGGAGACTTAGTTCTGCAAATATAAGGTGTAAATTGATGGAAGTTTGTGATAAAGCCAGGCAATCAGCTTAGAACTTGGGCATGTTCTGGTAGCAGATGACTGCTGAGAAGTTTGACCATTTTTGGATAAAGCTAAAGTTACCCATGTGTATCTAATTGTACAACACAGATGTGTCTAAGCCTTCTCCTTTTAGCAGGTTCTATAGGTCCTTTTAAAAGATTCTGTGTACTGATTTAAAATCTGTCAATGAGTTGTTTGATCTTTGAACTCCCTCTCTGTTTTGGGTTAGCAGAGAAGAACTTTGTTCCACTTGACATTCATAGCATGAATATGCACCAAAGGACACAAGCATCTGTGTGGATTTCCTTTTGTGAAATTTATAATGAATATGTGTACGACCTATTAAATATATTATCTACATCAAAAACTCAAAGGCGTAGAGTTTTAAGAATTTGTGAGGATCAAGGAGGAAATTGTTATATTAAAGGTAATAATACTGTTTTATGTACTAGACAGTTTCACAGGATTTCTCTGATGATCAGATATGTATGTAAAAGATCTTTTTTTGCAGATTTAAAGTGGATTAAAGTTCAGAGCACTGAAGAAGCCTGCAGACTACTAAAAATAGGAAACAAGAACCGAAGCTTTGCTTGTACTAGAATGAATGAGCAATCAAGTAGAAGGTTTGTTCCTCTAATTAAAAGCATGCTCTGTCCCTTTTGAGGGGAAGGGAGGGGACTTTAGAATATGTGTGAAATGAGCCACTCTTCAATAATAGTTTAAGTATCCCTTGATTAATCTGGTTTTTAATGAAATTCTCTCTGAAAGAAAACTAGGAGAGACTCTATGACTAATAGTAGTTGGACTTGCATTGCTATTCATGTCTTTGGACAACCAAAAAGATCAAATCACATTTATTTTTGAGTGCTAGTGGTGCTGAGTGAGAATGGCTGTGTGAGGATGTTGAAAGAAAAGCTGGCTAATTTTTCATAACTGGCAGTATAATGCTTGGAAACCTGGAGCCTGTCACCAGGAGATATAGGAAGGAACAAGTCATGAGGTACCTTGCTGTGCTTCTAGATTTTCTAGATTCTTTTATATTGCTGTGTTCAAGCTGAGTTTACTTGGTATCTTAAGAATTAAACTGCTAGCTTTTTACCCAGCTCTGGACAGGGATCAGGGAGAATACGGCTTTTGATGGAGTGAGAGGAAATAAATAATGTTATATAATTTCTGTTGAAAATGCCTCCTTTCTTGATTTTAATGACCTCTTAATAATTTGTCCTTTAAGTGTGGTAAGGCTGTGTTTTATTTTTAGCTAATACAATCATAGTGTTACTAAGCCTGCTTTGTTCTCTAAAAAGCAGGAGTTATGTTGTTCTGTATTAGCTGAATACAGCTGCTGTTAAATTTCCTGCTCTTCTTACAGAGTTTTATGCCTAGAATGCCCACTGCTTTAGGCATATACTATAGAAGTTTGTGTACTATGCTTCCTGATGTATCAGATAAACTGGGCACTTCTGGTTCTGTGACTTTTCTCTTTGGTTTCAGACAGCATATCCACTGCCTCTGTAGCTTGTTTCTAAACCAGAGTTACTGGATTTTCAAGTGTTACAAATTCAACCTTTCTGGAAAGAAGAATTATTTCAAGACTGATCAAGTAACTGTGCATATTGAAGTAGGCAAAATTACAGGACTGTAAAACTTGAACTTATTCCCTTCTCCCCACCATTCTAAGTTAATTCTTCAGATTTACTGAGTTCAGATACTGCCTCAGGTTTTCTCTATGAAGTGGCTACATGAGGACTCATCTTTTGATCAGTAGACTTTAGTGAACTGCCTTGGTTTTTTTCTCCAAGACAGTTTGTAGGCTTCATGTGATATTTTTCCTTTTCCTGTGTGGAAAGAAATAGGAAGTCATAAAATACAGCTTTTATTGCTGCTTTTTGCTACTGAATGAATGCATTGCAAAAGTAACTAATGTATTAAGGTAACTAGTGAATTAATTCTTGTTCTTTCTTCAGCACTGAGCTTTCTGTAGCATACAAATTTTACTTTGCTTCAGTGACTGCTGAATTTTCATAACTGATTATTAAAAAGGTCGTCTTTCCATTCCAGTCATAGCATATTTTCCATCAGGCTACTCAAGCTAACTGATGAGCATCAGCCACGTGTTCTTGGAGTATCAGAGTAAGTGAATGCTTCATGTGATTACCACAATGTAAATCTTTTGTAAAAATTAATAAGGTGTAAGCATGCCAAACTGGTGAACTTTCTAATAATAAAATTCTCTGAGAGTTGACAAGGAAATGAGAATTCCACGGAGCTCACAAACTGACTGGAAGCTCAGTAGGGACAAGCACAGAAGTGTTTTCCTGTCTCTTACTCTAAGGTTTTGCTGGAGCAACGCTGTCAGTAGTGTGTAAATTAAGGAAAATGTGTATTGTCTCAGATAATGGAGAGGTGGTGGCAGAGTAAGGCTATGCAGCACCAGACTATATATCCTGGTAAGCAGAATTCAAGTGTCTGGCTGATACAGAGGGTGATCTCTACAGCTGGAGTAAAGCAGTTGGTGCTGAAGGCCCAAGGTGCAAACTATGCCAGTCTATCTTTCTATTCTGGGACCAGACTAGACTTTATGGGTCAAATGTTTGTGACAACACATTTGGTGTACTCCTAGAATCCAAATTAAAATCTATAATCCCAAAAGAATGCTGGTGACATGGTCTCAGACTGCTCCATGGTCCAATGTACAGTAAGAGGGAATCATCAAATGATTTGCTTAAAAACTGTTCTCCATGAATAGAAAATGCTCATGCAGGTGCACCCTACATGAGAGCAGTGTGAAGTCCTTACACTTACGTCTCTGTTCTTTGACGGTTTAGAGGAAGCAGCCTAATCTTCTGGCCTGAAGCCATTTAGATTGCTTTTCTGGGATGGTGTGTCTTTTTTCTTCTGATACAGAAAAAATGAAGACAGCCCGTAACAGAATGTTTTAGTCCAGTCCTAGCTCCTACTGATTTCTTTCTTGTCTCTGCTGAGCAGAAATGGTAATAAATATACCTTACTGTGAAATAACACCTCTAAATGTCAGATTTTACAGTGATAAATATGCTTAAGAAAAGATAACTTGAGAAAATTACTTCATCTGCATTTTTTTCCTGTTCTGTCATAGTGTATCCCCCTGGCAAAGCTTGCAGCAGCTGTTAGGTAAATGACAGAGTTGATGTTGCTTAAGGAAGAAGAAAGCTTTTCATCTTGTGCTGGAAAGGATAAAGAACATAAGGCTTTCACACAGTTGAAATACATGCCTTAATAATTTGTATAGGACTTACTTCAGCTGTATGAAAGGTTATGGTCTTACAAATGATTTCCTTTAAATAAATTTATGTATAAGTGAGTAATGGTTTGGTCATATAAATTATCCAACTTCCAGAGCTTCCTATATTTCAACAGCTTTCCTAATGTAAAGTAAAAATTATCGAATTCCTTGATTATCCAGGATGATTTTCTGATTGTAACCTATTGTGCCATGAGGGACAATTCAGTGGCCTGACTTTAGCAGCACATAATTGCTATAGCCAAGTAAAGAGCTCTAAGGTGGGCTGGGAAGGACTTCATGTGTGTGTTCTGGATAACTCTTTCTTGCAGGTTGTCTTTCTGTGACTTGGCTGGTTCAGAGAGGTGTAATAAAACACACGTCTTTGGAGACAGACTAAAAGAAGCAGGAAATATTAATAATTCTCTTCACATTCTTGGAAAGTGCATTGCAGCATTGAAGCAAAATCAAAACCCAAAGTAAGTGACAAATTATTTGCAACATGCCAAGTTGTAGGTGGAAACGCTAAGTATCCCTTTGTTTCTGCAAGCAGTTTGCACAGAGAAAAATGGAAATCTACAAAATCTTGTAAGTCTTTATTATAGATGTCACTGAAATACCTGCAAAGAACGTTGTCTCCAAAGCTGGTGTTTCTGGAGAGCAAAAAAACGCAATTTGCAGCAAACTACTAAAATTTTTTTAGTGTATGTACATGAACAATACACCTTGTGTACAGAGCTCCCTTTTTGTGTTCTTCCCTTCCACCTGCAAATTATACAGGTAGATTCATCAGGCAGCTGATAGATGACCTGTACTTAGCTTTTGGCTTGTTCCACTATCTGCTTTGGAACACTAGGGACCTGTGATCCAGACACTATACTACTTTTAAATAATTTAGTTTGTTGGAGAGCTTATGAAATCCAAGAAAGACCCTGCTCTTTGATGTGAAATAACTTAGACTTAAATATGAGCATCCTACTGGATCTCTTTCCTGAAAAAGAAACAGAATTAAGGTAGAACTACAGTATCCCACAATTTTACATTTTTTATTTTGTTTTATAATTTTTTTTTCCTCCCTCAGGATGAAGCCAAGCTATATTCCATTCAGAGAGAGTAAATTGACTCGTCTGTTTCAGCCATTTTTTTGTGGGAAAGGCAGAGCTTGTATGATTGTAAACATCAATCAGCATACTTCCACATATGATGAAACACTGCATGTAATGAAATTTTCAGCTATAGCCAGACAGGTAAGAGTGTATCTACTTTCTCTGCTATTCTGCATTTTTTTTTTTTTTGTTACTAGTGATTTGTGAAATGACCAGGTTGTATGGATTTGAGTGTGATTTGGATCCTTGATTCATCATATTAATTCTTCTGCATGTGGCCTCCCTCTAAAATGCTTCTAGTAGTCTTGCCCGTCTTCAAACCTATTTGTGGTAAGAAGTTAAGACAACTGCAGGTGCCTGGCTGTTCAGTTCCACACCACTGATTTTCTGTGTGAAACAAAGTCAGGGCATTTTCAGTTATAACAGATTTATACCATATATCTGAGCAAATGTAGGATTTCATTCAAACTTTTGATGACTTACTTAACCTGGGTGGAGTTAAACATCTGTTGCACAAGATGAGTTGTTCACAACTTCTTGGACAGTTGGTGGTAGTAGAAGGAGTATAATCTCATTTTGTAGTCTAAATGAGATCTTTTGCAGCTGCATTGCTCCTATTCGGCTAAATGCAAGTGATTAATAATAAAAAAGTGTCTTATCAAGCTTTTCCTCCATCTCCTTCAGCACCCTTGGGTGGATCCCATCCAGCCCCATATACCTGTGTGTGTCTAAGTGCAGCAGCAGGTCAATGACCATTTCCTCCTGGATTATGGGTCCTCATTCTGCTCCCTGTCTCAATCTCCCATTAAATTCAGGACTTGGGGCTGATGTTTGGCCTTAACTTCATTCAGGTTCCTTGAAGCTGCTTTTTGCAGGGAGTGAGATGGTGGGCTATGCTGTGTTTCATGGTAGAAATACAGTAATTTAGTCTGGAACCACAGATTAGTTCTGACACATTACAAATCTGTAATAGCATGTCTAATATGATCTCAGAGAGGAAGATTTTTCTAATTCTCTTCAAGTGTGACTTTTGTTATAAGTGTGTACTGTGGAGACAAATTTCTCTGATATGTTGTCCTATTACATAGTTACTTAAAATCTTTATGTAAATAGCATGAATTGCTGAATCCTGGTCATGGTTTTTCAGGAAGGAGCAAATATTTTAGGGATTTTGTTTTTCATTAACTTTGCAGGGAACTACACCAAAACTGTTACATTTTAGGGGAAGAGAAACCACCTGTCTAGACAAGGACACTGTTTGCTAGCAGATATTTCCATTTTCACTCTTTTTAGAGTACTGAAGTCTTATATTCATATAAGTATTATATTATATTGATAGATTTTTTTTCTGCTGAAAGGCATGCAAGCTTTTGTTAACATTCATGTAATCATTAAATACTGTGTAAATACAACAATGCATTCATGCCCCTTCTTCCTGGTATTCTGACATCTGCAATATGGACAGCATTGGTAAATCAACTCTGGATTTTTCAGGTTATCCAGACAATCCTGCCCAAAAACTTTGGTTATTTTCCACCAAAGCTAGTTGGAGGTGATGGCAAACCTATCATGCACATTGATGCTAACACATCTCTAGATGACTTTGCTGACAGCACTGAAACCTCTGCAGAAGAGGAAGTGGACATCACCATTCTGAGTCATGAGGTAGATACATGTCTACTTAGAACTGCACCAAGAAAGCAACTGCTGTTAGTTCTAATAATTGTTTTAGCCTAAGATGTGCTGGAAGCTGCATCAAATGGGAAGTTTAAGTTTCTGTTCAGTGTCAGACTGACTAAAGTGGCCTAGTTCAGTGTAGGTTGTGGAAGGATACCCTGTGGCTTTCTAGTTAGGTCAAGTGCTAAATTTGGAATTCAACTGATTGCTCAACAAGAAGACTAAGGAAGCAGAACATATCTTTTAAATTATATAATTTAGTTTTTTGTCTTTTTTTTTTGGAAACAGCAGTAACAAGATGCAGCATTTTAAAAACAAAGATAGACAATCTAAAAGCAATAAACTGTAAAAAACAAGTAGGCTTTATGTTGTTATGCTGTACAAACTAACATTTAAATGCCAAAACAGTTGTAAACTTTTTGATAGTGGAAACCATCAAGATGGACACAGGGTTTATTTGCAGTAGAAATTCATGTTTGAAAATGTTTAACCTTTGGTGTAGACCCCAAAAAGCATAGGCTTGTAAAACTACCCTCTGTGGATGGCTGCCTGTATGAATATTTTATTTAACATGCATGTCAATATGTGTTTCAATCTTGGTTTTTGAATTGAAATGTGTTAAATTTAGGACCTCTTGAAAGCTGCAGAGAACTTAAAAGATAAGTTAGTTGCAGAAAGGCAAAGTAAGCTCCTTCTGGAGGTGAAGATACGTAAAGAGATGGCAGAAGCAATGTTTCGACAGCTGTTGGAAACAGAGGAAGCCTGGAGGCAAGTCATATTGCATATTGCAAGTCACACTGCAGATTCCACATGTATAAATGCTGACATATGTATGTATATAAATATGTGTGTGTATTCAGGTCATACCTACTCATGTTATTTAGAGAAGTTGGGGCTGGACAGTTTCAAAATGTCCGAAAGAAAGGCGAAAAAGAACATTAAACTTGTACACATCAGCCTCTTCCCATTTACAATGAGAAAGTAATGCTGCTTTCTGTTGAACTTTCCTCTGTTTAATTTGTAATTACTGGAGCTTGTCCTGGCTTGTTATTACTACTTAGCAGATGTAGAAGATTGTTACAGGTACTCCACTGAGACTTATGATTTTTCCAAAACATACTGTCATGTTAATGTGCATGCATGTGCTTAAGGTAGTTTGAATTGTATCTCTTTGGAGCTCCTCTGCATGACTTATGAACCATTGTTAGTTTACTACCTCATAAATCGCTGTGGCTCCCTGCACTGATGTTAATAATTTAGGATTTTTTTTTTAAGTCCAGATTCCTGAAGTTGAGTTCACTTCCTCTTAACTCTTCTTTAAATCAGTTTCCTGCTGTTTGAATAGTTAACAAAAATTAACACCAAGTTGCCAGCTGAGCACACTATGGTCTAACACCTGCACTGGCTTTAAAACTGTGTGGTTGCCTTTGGCCAAACACATGAAACAGCACTGATGCCTTCTTCCCTATGGAGTTCTGCATCACTGATAAGGCATGGTTTAAAATTGTGACAGGAGCAATGTGTAATGTATTGAAGTGATAAATGGAGAGGGACTTCCCAGAAGAATGTGTAATGACAGGACAAGGGGGAATGGATTCAAACTGAGAGTTGGTTTAGATTGGATGTTATGAAAAAATTCTTTACTGTGAGTGTGATGAGGCCCTGGAACAGGCTACCCAGAGAAGCTGTGGATGCCTCACCCCTGGAAATGTTCAAAGGACATATTGGAAAGATCTAGTGACAAGTGTCCCTGCACCTGACAGGGAGGTTAGATGAATTAGATGATCTTTAGATCTTTAAGGTCCCTCCCAACCCAGGCCATTTTATGATTCTATAAAAATGAATTTGGCATTTATCTTAAATGGAAAAAAAGAAAAACCAATCAAAACCCAAAGTGAAAGATGCCCCCAGCATATATGCTTCAAATATAACATCTAAATGGGTGTGGGCACTTCTATCACTATATGTTGGTGGATTTTCTTATAATTTTTTTTTGACAGGTGTTAAGTGTTCTTCTATAGAACTTTTTTTGGTGTATACCAAGTAGAAGTTACACTTTGGTGCAAGTCTGTAGGATCATTGAGATTAAAAGGAAAAAAGTACCTCTTTGTTTCACTATTTCTGATTAGAGAAATAATTTTAATATTCTCAGCTGAATACACGTAGTGAAATGTAGTAGCTGGAGTGCGAACACATCATATATAACTAACATGTTCTCTTCAGCAACCGCTTGGAAGATATGAAGGACAGTTATGAAGAAAAACTTGAGAGCAAATTTGAAATGTATAAAGAGGCCATTAAGAAACATGCATATATGTGTGCAATGGAACAAATTGAAGACCATTATGTTCCCATAGAAGAATTTCTAGCTGAACAAGAGAAAGTTGAGGTATATCTTGACTGCCACTAAAAATGTTCCAGCCTCTTAACTGTAAATTTTGCTTTTCCTTAACAGAATCACTCTGGGATTTTGAATGTAATACTAAACAAAGAAAATAACCAGCAGTTGAGCCTTGCTGTTCTGTGTTCAGTGCTAGCCATAAGCATGCAGATGTCTTCTCTTTGGCACTACCTGGAGAGCACACCTAAACCTCATGATCTTTCAGGGCACAATTCAGTTAAATCCAAGTCATCTTTATCTTTGTGGTGCAAGGACTGGAACACACAGGGGAATGATGTATACAGGAATCTGGTTTTCTGGACATCTTTGAGATCATAGGATGTAGAGTAAAATGCTACTCTGAAAGGGTAAAGGGGAATTTGTTACAGGATAGCTATTTTAATTATAACTGACCTCTAGTCTGGAGGTGGTGGGAGGATTGTGGGATAAGAAACTGATGAGAAATCCAACTTTATGCAGGAGATAACTGAATCTTCTGAATGTGCTTAAACATAGAATTGCTCAGAGTTGACATTAGTAAGTTGCTGTGCCTTTTGCAATGCAGCCAGGTTAGCTGTGAGCAGCTCAGTTTTCTAACCTCTGCGTGGATGGTTAAGTGCATCCAGGCAGCAGATGAGAGCTGTGGGTGTTGTTGTTTTCAGAAGGTTTGTAGTGGAAGAATAGAACAGCTGTGGTGTCCACCAGAGGAGCTTTCTCACTGCACTCTCCGGTTCTGGAACTGGTAATACATCACACTCCATGGATAGACAGGTTCCTTTCAAGACATGAGAAGTGGATTTCTCTTGTAGATTGTGGTTTCATGTGGTAGGTTTTGAGCTCTGGCTTAAATATTTCTGCTTTTACAGCTCTCCATTCTGGTGCTGACAAGCAACACCATGTTATGTAATGGCCTGTTTTTTTCCAGCTCCTTCACAGTTGTCTCTTTTCCCCACTTAGACTCTGTTTTTATGTTTAGTTAAATCCTAGCTATATACCATGTTAGGGTGGAGGAAAAGAGTTTTAATAGTGCTCCTATACTGACCAAGAGGCTGCATAAGGGAAGATTTAAGAGCGAGATGCTGTTGGTAGCAAGTCAGAAAAGAAACTAATGAAATCCCTGAGATGTAAAAGTGTTAGTTGACAAAAACAGCATGAATCTGAGTGGGCAGCTTCAGAGAACCAAAATTAGATGAATAACTTTTTTTGATGATGCCACTTGTTTGATTTCTCACTCTGAAATATCACCCCAGCAATCTGACAGATATTGGAAAAGAGTTTGAGATTAAAATGTAGCTCTATGAAGTATGTTCTTCCTTAGTTAGCAAGCTAACTGGCAGCAGTGTTTAGCACAGACACTCAAGTTTCCTTTCTGCCATATGGTTACTTTTAATACAGTTTGGAAATCCTCAGACTGGAAGAGTTGACTCCTGCATAAAGAAACTTCCTCCTAGAGATGGTCTTGTGACCTGAGTGTTATTCCTTACTGTGATTTCCTAACCATAACCTGTGAAATAATTTAAAATTGCATGTGTGTGTGGTGTAATTGCAGGATGTGCATTTCTGCTTGATCTGATGCTAGTAATGCATCAGATCAAGCAGAAATGCAGACAAATTCTACCATGTGCCCTTATTTTTTTCAGGATAGAGAGAGGAAAATACTGCAATTGGAAAGGCAACTTGATGAACAGTCAGGGAGGCTGTTGCCTCTGGGAAGTCTGAACTTGAATATTCCAACTACTGAAAATAACATGGAACGAGGTAGGAATGTAATCTGGGTATTCAAAGTTCAGTTTACTTCTGGTAATGTGTATAAACAAACTTTTCTTTTGCTTGTAGATCTTATGGACAGCACAATGAAGAGAGCCAATGAAGGACTGCAGAAACAATGTGAAGAGAAGGAAGAGGTAGCTCTTGCTTAGTATTTAACAAATGTGGGGATAATGATTGTAAACTCTGCCATGGTTTAATGCTTAAAGATCGGCATTGTAGACAGAAGCATGAAGATTCCTGCAAATGGGCATTGAGTTTATAAAAAAAAAAAGCCCATGCTCAATTGTGAATGACTTTGGCCAGAGACTGTTCTAACTTTATTCTGGTCTGTAAAACCACTTGCTACTGTACCAAGTCATGGTGAATGTGGTGTGAATTGGAAGTAAGGATGTATGTTTTGCCTTATTCTAAATATTGCTGCCATGACCTCAGTGCTTTCCTTCCTGAAATGCTGCCTGCTCCTGCACAGGGGAACAGTTACAGAATCTGCTAATAATTTAGATCTAAAATCAAAATAGTGCCTTAAAGCAGTCCTTTTTGGAAATACTGAACTCCACTATCACCCTAAACTTAAGTAAAGGTGAATGTCTCTGTTTTTCAAACAAGATCCCTGTGTTATGAATAGCATAGAGAGGTGGGAATTATGAGCTTCAGGCTGTGTTATGAAAAACATTAATTTTTAAGTACGCGTTTTTATTCTATTCCTTGAGTGATCTTCTTGTAAAGATACAG
Source organism: Picathartes gymnocephalus (assembly GCA_013390045.1). NCBI lineage: Eukaryota > Metazoa > Chordata > Aves > Passeriformes > Picathartidae > Picathartes > Picathartes gymnocephalus. The sequence continues at coordinate 83,575 of WEKY01039635.1, forward strand.
TTAGTTGCCCATGTTTAAAGAGGATGGGGAGAAGGGAAGAGACAAGCCTTGCGTCTTTCTCTAATATCAAATATGAGTAGGGATTGGAGAAATAGTTCCAGCTGGTTCTAATAAACCATGTGAATGGAAAGTGAGCTTAAATCCCTTTCTATTGAGAAAATACTCCAAAAATAACGTTTTCCTCCCCAAGTCTAATGTCTTGTGTTATTGCCCTAGCACTCCTGTTTTTGAGAGCTCTACATCATTTTCCCATGTCACTTTCAAATTTTGGTGAAAGTTTGGCTTTTATGCTTGTTATGGGTATACAGTTATTGATTGTTTTGTGTGGCTAGCAAGTGTTAGAATGATGAGATTGATTCCTGGCAATACCTGAGGATGGTTTAAACCAGTTGATTCCATCAGTGCCTTTTTGCTGCTTTGCCTCAAAGATCAGCGTATGTGTGACAAGTAATTCACCACTTTTTTCCTCCCATTCAGCCATTAAACATGGGCGAAGGGTGTGAGTTTTCTTAGCAACTTTGTAGAAGTAAATTAAGGGTACCATCAATTTTTCTGCTTCAGAGTTTCATTTGCCTCTTGGGGCTTAATCCATTAACATTCCCATCAGAAAGGTGAGGTCTTCTGTGGTAACTGTGCTCCAATTCTTTATCTGAATGATTAATGAGACAAAAGTGTTCTTTTAACTACTCGTACTGAAATGGAGCAGGCTGTTCCAGATGTAGCTTAGTCTGTGCTACTGTTTGTTTATTGACAGGTCTGTAAATCATAGTAGCTTCAACACAGCAGCTTTTGAATGCTTCAGCTGTATTTTATCACCTGAAATGATGAGCTGGTACATAGGAGGTAGAGAGAAGCAGACTTTCTTGTTTTATTCTTGCAGCTTGCACTGTTCTAGTCATAAACAAAATTAACATAAAACATGCTGTTTTGAACTTTTGTGTGTATGGGCTTTATTTTCAGCTTATAAAATCTCTGAAGTTTAAAATACAGAAACTAAATGAAACCCTGCTAGAAGCTAATGAAGGATACAGAAAAATGGCAGAAGAAAACAGTCAACTGAAGCACACAATCATGCTCAAGGTTAGTCAATAATTTAAATGCAACTTTATTATGGCTTGTATCTGTAGTTGTGCTGGATGCTTCTGCATTTTTTACATGTAAGACCAGTGTTTAAATTAGCAATTTCTTTTGATGTTAGCATATTCTCTGTGTCTAACTTCCTGAATTATGAGCTCAGAGCCCTTGTGCTTCACTACTTGACTCTGAATCTTGTAAGACGAAACTCATTTTTCAACTTAAGTGATAGACTGTGTCAATAGGGTAACTGTGCTGACAAAGCCTGCTAATCTAAAGATGTCATGAATTACTGTCAAGCAAAGAAAATACTACTTAGAACTTGTCATGAGGCATGTTGCTGAGGCAGGCAAGGTGTCAGTGCACAAATGTTACTGCCTCAAGGCCTGAGGAGGATCTATGGTGATGCCTTGGATTTTAACTTTCATATTTTTCAAATCCTGTAGTGCTTAGTGTGTGACTCTGAAGTGCCTTGGAACCTGTTAGCTGCTGTTCTCTCATGTTAAGAGAGACATAACAAAGGCCTGCTCTCCAAGGCAGCTCAGACTGTCCTAAGCCCAGAATGTGTAAGCCAACATCTTGAGAAAGAGGGGCAAGCTAGAGAGAATTACATCAGTAGCTGAAGTTTTAATTGGCAAATTTATGCTGATATGCAAGTGGACCAAAACCTGTAACTGTGTTAACAACTCGTGACTTGGGGTCCATCTTGGGGTCCATCCTAGGGTCTAGAAGCCCAGGGTGTGCTGCCCAGGGTGTGCCTTTGAAGACCTTCAAATAAATATTCACTTTTATTCTCTTATTCCTGTCTAGTCTCTGTTTCTAGGTAGCGAATTCAGGCATCAATGGCTTTAGAGCTGATAGATACTGGCAGTTCAGCCAGAGATGGCCAAACTGGATGAGAGATACGGGCAGGCGAACTGTTTAATACAGAAATAGACATTTTTCCTTCAAAAGCAGGGACTTCCTAAAGCTTACAGCATCTGATCTCTGATATCAACTAGATTCCTAAACAAAAAAGAATGAAACTTTTGAACTCTTGGCACGTTGAATCTATGCCTCACTTGTAATCTGCAGGTATAATAACTGCTTAGTTAACGTCTTTCTTTGACCATTAGATCACTTTCTGCATACTTTTTAGTTTAAATCTGAGACTGAAAATTATTTGACTTGAACTTTTTAATTGGGAGTTACCTTCCTATCCATTTTTAATAGGAAGGTGATTTTGTTAACCAGAGAGGTTAGAGAGTGTATTTAACACTATGTATTCTGCCCACTGAAAGCACTTATTCAGTCCTGGTTAGCAGACTTATGACATGAGAGTTTTGATTTGGCCAGTTTTGCTTTCAGAAATTGCAAGGCAGGAAAGCCACCTTTATCTGGTGTCTAACATCAATTCTTTGCATAGTGTAGTTACGTGTTTTAGCATCAGCCTCTTAGTCAGACTTGGTCTCTAACTAGGTTTTATGGTCCTGTAGTTTGCTGGGGTTTTAATTACTTTGTTGTAATTTAGAGGAAATGGCTGCTGAATAGCTGTATGACATAGCAATAACAAGGGTGTTTATGGGTTTAGTAAAATAATGTGAACCAGAAAATTAACTGCACGAGAGAGTCCAGTGTTCACATACTTAACACAGCCTTCTTCTTATAGGATCAAGAAATGAATAGTCTTCAGAACTGGGCTAAACGTGTTCTTGAGCTTGAAGAAACAGTATCCTCTCTGCAAAAAGAGCTTGAAGAACGGAAAAAGCATTTCTTTGCAGAGGAGTCCAAACAGCAGAAACCCAGGAGAGGTTTGCTGGCTAACCTGAAATCCACAGTAGCATCCACTGCTAGTACACCTCTTGGTAAAGTCTGGGGGAAGTATGAAGAGGCTTCACCCCATTCAAGAAAACAAGTACTGTTGCCTCATAAAGCAAAAGAATAACATTTGATAAATCAAAGTGTTCAATTACTGGGCTTCTTTATTAGTCTTAAACTGTTGGTAGCTCTTTCTTACTCTTAGATGCCATCTCCACTGTCACGTTGACTGACAGAAAAATGTTTAATACAGAACTTTTTAAATTGAATCAGGGTTGAATTTAGAGCTATAAAAGTTTGGGTCTAGACATGTGCTTTTACTGTTGATATGGGGATGTGATTTGAGAAATATATATTTTTTAATTCTTGAGTAACTGCTGTCATATTCATCTCTACTGTTAATGTGTGGTTCATGCAAAGTGGGATGTTCCTCATCTGCTGTTCTTTATATTTTTAAATTATTTTATTTCATTGCTGATTCCTAGAAATCAGATGGCTTGTCAACTTAATCCTAAGTAGTTAAAATAGCATGGTTCTTCAGTTAATATTCTGGTTTTGACCTGGAGACTCCTTTCTTGGGACCAAGCTAAGCAAACTGCTCAAGAAGGCAATGAAATTAAATCTTATCTGGCTCCTTGCTGTTTTTCAGCTAACTTGGCTTTCTAAAGAAATTTGTTTTAATAAAATTTGAATTCCCACTAGGAATATGCATTAAACTTTGAAAAATCTATTTAATAAAATTTTCCATTGCTAAATTCAGCTTTGACTCTTCATTTTATAAATCAGTGAAACCAAGATAAGGAAAGATCATAAAATTAGAGCCCAAATAATGATAGCGATTGATATAGGATGGTCTTGAGTTGAAAGAATCATATGCTTGATTATATTACTGTCATGATCCAATTACTAAGGTTCTTAGAAATGCCCCTGCCTGAATTAAGGTGCAAATGAGACCATATGCCAGTGACAATAGTATGGGGTTTATTTGATAGTATTTGATAGTAAATAGGAGAGAGAGAGAAAAAGACAGAGAGAAACAGGGACAGAATAAGGAAAATATCACCACTCTGTGGATCCCAATGATGCTCTGTTGATGCTCTGCAGCTGCTCTTCTTGGTGGTGAAGGACATCCTGGACCAAGCATAGATTCCCCTGAGTTAGTATCTCCTCCAGCCAGGTGGCAATGTCCAGGCCTGTCCCCTGGCGGAGCGGGGGCAGTCTCTTACAGCAGATTTTGGATCTGTTGTATCTCGTGCAGTCCTGTGGTGCAAGGCCTCTGGGGAACACTTTGGGGGGTCTTTGATGGATTCTGACTCCCCCTCAGCTGCCTCTCAGGTGAAAGTCCTGTGGATGTGGCCTGTGGGGCTGGGGGGTTTCACAGCGGGGCCGGTTTGTAATTGGAGGATGGGTGTTCATTGCCTCTGACCAGAGGTTCTGCCACACACCCGAAACCTCCTCCTGCCCCCTCGGTTGCGGGGAGAGTCTGTGTAACCCTGGCTTCTGTGAGCTGTGCTCTCCCCCACCCCAAACTCAGCAGAGGATGATCCTCAGCGCAGCTGGTGGCTTTGGCCTTTTGGTGGATGCACACCTTTCCCTCTGCCTGAGATGGCTGAACAATGGGTTTCCCTTTATCTAATCAGCAGTTTGACTCTCAGTCCAAAGTCCCAGTCAGGTATCTTCAGGGAGGCTTCTTTGGTTGTAGCTTCTTTTTACAGTTTAAACTTTTTATCAATCTTTGAGGTATGAACTATTTCAGTCTCTGACAATTACTTAGCTTTTATCTAGTAGCTTAAGAATGGAAGACTGGAGCATGAATAAAATTTGAAATACTTTTCTTAGAGTCCTTTAAATCAGTGAAGGTGAGGGGTTATTTAAGTGCTGTGAAAGTACAATGCCTGTAATTGCTGGAGGCTTCCTGTGGAATCTGTAAATAAATTGGATCGATCAGTCCCTGTAATGGTGTTTGTGGAAGTAGACTGAGTTCAAAGCAAGAACCTCACGCTCCCTGGGGAGACAGTAGGTGGTGCAGCCTTCCCGTGTGACAGGGAGGACAGCCCTTCTCTGCTGGGACTCCTCTTGCAAGGTCCTTGAGAGTTTTGGATTGGTCTGTGACCGGTAATCACTCTGACCTCTATTTAACAAGGCAGTAGAAGTTGCATTTCAGCCACTGCTTTTCTCTTGTTTTCAACAGTTTCTGTTAAATACAAGGTTAACTGGCTTCAGTAGTTCTCAAGGCCTATAATTCCTGCAAGGTAGAATTTCTAAAATATTTTTCTACTCCCACATAAACTATTCCAGCTATTAAAAATATTTTGGTGTAGTTATATGAGACAGAGTGTTGATCCCCTGAATAAGAAAGCTGTTAAGCACAAATTGCTTTAGGAAAAGCAATTCAAACAGAAGTTAAAAGATCATCAGAAGAGCCTAATACTGGAAAATTTCCATAATACCATTTCAAACTACCTCATGCTACACCTTGGCAGCCTGTCTAGCAACTTCCTGTAACACTAACTATAACCTCCTATTCCCTGAGCAACTGTTCTTTATCTTCCCTCACTTCCCAGAGCTCTTTGGTTGGCTACAGGAAATGGTTTGAAAGACAAAGTTACATTATCTGGAGCTTTTTTTTTTCTTCTTCCTTTTTTTCTTTTTTCCTTTTTCTTTCTTTTTTCTTTTTTTTTTTCAGTCTTAAAATAAAATAAAGCCTGTAATGAACTACTGGCCAGTACTGAACTGTTAATATTTTCCCAGGAGTTGTTAAAGGACACTGTAGCTATTACATTAAAGGCTTTTAAGAAGCTGTTTTCAATAATAGCTGAGGGCTAGTTCTTCTCTTCATGCCCTCCAGGACAGTAAGAAACTGCAAGAAGAATGCAAAAAATGGTTGGTTTGGTCCTTTTCAGTTTCTGAAAGGTGACTGGGTGTGAGGAAAGCAGAATCCATTAATCTTGGTAGCGGTGATAATCAAAGATTCCCCTGTTCACATGAAGCTACTATGGGCTAGAACATCAGCCTTTTCTTTTATCTCAACTTACTACCATACAACTTGCTTCAGATTAAGTGTTTATTAAAATTAAAAATCACCATACAATAGAAACTATTTACATATTTAACTGATAGTCTGTTTAAACTGCACAGTTTGACTGAAGGAAGCCACTGGAAAAGAAAAGCCATGAATACTTCTGTTGCTGAACTTCAACTGCAGGCACACTGAAGCTTTTTCAGAAAGTTTTTAAGCTTCTGCAAAGTACCATTTGCCTAAATAATTGGAATGAAAGATGGCAAAGATGTGTACTGGGTTTCACTTGTAAGAACCAGAACTTTGAAAAAGAAGTAACCTATGCTGTGGATACATTGCATTTGCACTAGCTCATCTGTTTGGGTAAGTAATTTGATAGAACAATTCAATGTAAAGAGCTTAGAAAATTGCATTCATTTTAAGAATTAGATTTGTAATACTGAGCAACCAACTACAGTGTCAGTGCAATGTAACTTGATATCCTATTGCATGTTTCCACTAATTGTTTTTGATAGTGCTAGAGCTAGTTTTAGCTTTCAAACAGATTTGAGGTTAGTCGATTAAAGCAGCACAAATATAAGGAATATTCTTGAATAACCACAGAGGATTAAAAATGAAGATTAAAATATTTTCTCTGGTAACAGTTTCAGCAATTGCAGTGAAAGTATTAACTTCCTTCAAAATCCTGTGCTTTTCCATGGCCTTCAGACGCTGACTTTGGCCTTGTGTGAAGCTGAAGGTTGAACACAGTGAGGTGTGCTGCCATGTCTGCAGTCATGTGTGTTCATCTTGCATTTCTGCATCTGTGATGGTTTCGCAGTGCTTTGAAAATAATTTTAAATTTAGGGTTTTACAGCAGTAAACAGAACTTTTTTCTGTGTAAAGAATTACGTACATAACTCTGCCTCAAAGAAAACCTTGACACTGTTCAGAAAGTCTTACAAGAGGTTACAGTATGTCTGATACTAATGTGAATTAACAAGGATATAAAAATAATTTTTGCAATATGCTGTATTTCAAAAAAGATGATTTAAGAACGTCACCATGTCTTAAATCTGTAAGGTCTCCTGTGTGACTTTTTTGTTTTAAAAACAGCTGTTCATGCGTCCTCTCAACCCTTTAATCAAGGTCTCCTTACAACATATTGCATGACTTAGATCCTAAGCAGGCCTTGTCAAGCTGTACCAGGGCATGCTTGCTTTTCTTCCTTCTCCCTCCCCACCCCAAAAAGCCTGTTTGCTTTGGGGTGTTTCTACAGATGCAAAACACAGAGAACTTGAAGCTTTAGAGGAACTGTTTTAACCAAATAAAAACATTATTTCTCTGCGCTATTATTCTTTCGTTCAGCATTTCAGCTTCCACACTCAGTTAAGACATCTGAATTCGTGAAGTAATGGGTTTAAGCAGTCTGTCCTAAAGATAGTCTGTGCCAATGATCTACGGCAATAGAAAAAGTGTTCTTTGTTCTATGGCTGTTGCTGATACTGCCCTTCTGTTGCTGTGTAGAAGTCATCAAGCACACTCTGTAGGTAATCAAAGGTTGGCCTCTCTTCTGCTTTGTCTTTCCAGCATGTTTTCATGATATCATAAAGCTCAGCTGGGCAGGTTTCCATGCGTGGCATTCGGTATCCACGCTGAAGAGCAACCATCACATCTGAATTGCTCATACCTTCAACAAAAAAATAAGAGATTTCATGAAATCTTTATCTCCATTCCTAGAGAAATTATTGTTTCTTTATTTTTTACTTCACTCTGAAGATCTTCACTAGTATAAGACCCTTGCTACTTATTAAAGGTAGCAGCTACCATGAGTTCAATAAACAAGGTTGAGGTGTGCAGCAGCAATGACATACTTGCTCTGAAAATCGTGGTGAGGACATTCCATTTCTGCAGTTGAGCATCACAACGTTCCTTAGTGCCAAGTCTAACAAGACTGTGGGAAAAATCACAATTCTTGTCTCCAGAACCATCTCTGTCCTATTCTTCTGACCAGTCCTGTCCCCATTTATTCTGTTTCCTGTGGTGGTGTGATTCCCAACAACAGCCTGCCCTGGCACCAGCCTTCAGCTCTAGCTGCAGAGCTACTGCTCTGCTTGGTGGAGACCCATCCATCCTGACATGGAGAGCAGTCTGCCTGTTTGACCATGCTGCCAGTCAGCCTGCCCAAAACTTTCAAGTTTTCTTCTACATCAGCTTTTGTGTAATTGCTGCTGATTGCAAGATACTGGACAGTCACTCATAAAATCCTTTATTGTAATAGGCAATTTCCCCTCTTGTCCTGTTCCTGTCATGCAAAACCATCTTGCCAGCTATGCTGAGCTTTGCTTTTTTTCCCTGCTCTGGTTTTCTTTCAGAGGATAAGAGCTGTAAGTACCAGCAGTGCATCCTGCATCTCACATGCCAGTTAATGTCACATGAGAGAGTCCTGCCCTGGACGCCATCCTCCTCCCCCCTTTTTTAATTTCCTCTCACCCCTTCCTGCTTTATCAAACCCTTGAGAGATTGGTTCACAGAAAAATTTCATCACCTACTCTCAGAAGGTCAGCTATGCTAGGGCCAGCTTTTGCTATTTTAGGCTCACCACTTCCTACCCAGAAACCTGCCTTTGGGCTTGTCCCTTCCTCTGCAAATCTAATCAACCCAATGGCGGCATTACCTTCTCCGGACACAGGCTCTGTTCTGTAGTCAGTGCCTGCTGTTTGTTCTGATGGCTGGGCATGCAGGAGGCACCCGTTGCTCGGCCTAGAGATTTGGGCTCCCCAGAGAAGGCTTTCCCTTTTGAGAAGGGTATCCCAGACCCCACAGCCACTGGTCACTCCTCAGTGAACTCCCCATGTGGTGCAGTTCTGCCCAGGTTCCTTATGGTTTTCTCAGGCTGTTCAGCCTCTGGTCAGGCCCATGCAGAACAGTCTCCTGCACACACCAGCTCCCCAGAGGTGCAGGGAGAGCAGCTCTGCTCGGCTGAGAGGAGGCAGGATGGGTCCTGCTCTGAGCAGGGTCAAGAGTGGAGATGCAGATGTGAGTCCCCTGAATCCTTGGTGACTGTGCAGCTCTGTCACTGCAGACTGTGCAGAGCTTTGCATGTATTATCTGACTGCTATGGCTATGGTTTAAGCCACTTGGCAGGTAAGGACACATTTGAATTACAACCAAATGACAACTTTATCCAGTATAACTGCTTGGATTATTCAGGATGGCCATAGTTCATATAGCTGACTTCAGCTCAAGCCTGTTGGCTTTAAGCTTTTCCAAAAATACCCTCAGCCATGTAATCGGAGTCTGGATCAAAGTGCTTACTTTGGGCACATCTTTCGTATTTTCAGTTCCTCTTTGGAAAGGAGAAGGGAAGTTTTCCTGAACTAATACCACCCATATGCAGAAAAGAAGTATTTTGAAGCAGGGGAAGGACATGTTGTCACAGAATAAGGAATTACTGCTATATAGAGACAAATTAAATACAGGAAGAAACTCAATAAAGGATTTTATAGAGAAGAGTGATCTGACTGCTTGAGCGTAAAGAAATGGATTGTATATAATATATGCAGTAAAAGTTATTCCTACCATACAAAATCTTAGTTAACTCTGCTGCTACTTGATGACTGCTGCTAATGGGCTTTTGTGCAGAATGGGGTTGATTTTTTGAGTTTAGGTACTTTACAGGATTGTGCTTAGATCTGTTGCCTGCAGGACCAATTGTTACATTGTGAATGCTAAGGACAAAGCCTGTGTTTCAGCTACCCCGCAGGAAAACTGTTTAATATCAATTTGAGTTCAGAAGCAAAAAATGAAAATACTTTTGTCAGTATCTCATAGTAAATATGTCATGTATATACTTCCATGTATTTGGGGTTTTATTTAAAACGAAAAGGGTTACCCACAGTTCAAGGAGTATTCTCAAAATAGCTACTTGTCTAACTTTACCTTTTTAAAATTGCTTCAATTTTTTCTTTTTTTAGATAAAGAATTACCTGTCTTACCATATCTACATCCTAATCAGTAAAAGAAATATATCCCACATACATATTTATTACACTTACAGCCTCATGAATGCTAATGTTTTGGTACGTGTCTGTTAATTTATGCTGTGGTACCTGTTAGGTTTCACAAAGACACATTTCTTTATGTTATGGGTCTGGGAAACAATGTGAACAGAGTGGTGTGGAGGAAGAATCCCACTGTACAGAAAGGGTTGTACCTTGTGAAGAATAGCAGACATAACTGGAATGCAAGTATGGATGCTGCCAGTCTTGACATACTATGTAATCACCCAGAAATTAGGTTTTAACAACCAATTCAACTTATGTGCCCAGAGAATCAGATACTTGCTTCATATTTCAAAGGTAGTTCCTGAAAATTTGGTTCCACTAATGGCTTTGAGTTTCTCAGGAAGAGAAACAGCTGTTGGAATTTAAGAACAAAGATCACAAAAACTCCAAGTTTCTTGGCTAGAAATGCTTCCTACCAAGTTGCCTACAGGTATTAGCTACTTGCCAGTTTCAACTCAAACTGTTTCATATGCAGCTATATGCTGAGTACTCTGGTTGCTAGAGCTGGTTAATAATTTAAAATAATATTTTGAAGCATTCCCATTAGAACTGAAAAATCACTTTACTGTTTCTCTCCAGTGGCTACTGGTTACAACCTACCACCAGGGTACTATTGCCATGCTGGGGTAATTTGCCCACATCTGTCACATCTCTTCATGTAAAGTAGATTGGTCACCCATGTATTTTGCTGTGATTCTGATTCTCAGAATCAACTTTCAGTCTAACAGCCTATTTCAATTTATACTTCTATTTAAAACAGATATAGATATATATCTTCCATTTTAATCCAAGCAATATCTACAAACTATTAAAATCCTCTAATATGCAGTCAAGACTGCTGGTTTGTAACTGCTGGTTGACAAATAAATCCACAGTGCATGGAGTATTCATGGTGCTCATAAAAATGCTCCCATATTTAAAAAAATAATATTGCCCAGACTTCCCCTAGAAGAGATTTTCCCACAGCAGTACCTCATCTGCTGTACAGATTGACTTTGTTCTTAAAATAAAACCATGATATGGCTTATGAAGGTAACGAGAGAGCAGACTTAGCTGCAGAATTAAGTATTGGATTGAGTTTTGCATTTTTGTAGTGCTGGTTTCCAGGTTTGCTCAGAGAAGGACCATTTTCTAAGCAGAAATTCTCCAGGAATAATCTTGTGAGCCCAGCTCAGTGCAGGAACAGTCTGTACACACAGGCAAGTGCTAATGGGGAAAAAAATGGTATTTGACTGTGGGAAGAACCATGCATGATTTGGCTGCACACAGCTCCCCTCTGATCCTTCCTTGGGACAGGAGCACTGTTTAAGAGCAGCTTTGGGAGGACCTGCTGTGCTGTCAGGTATTTCCTAGCCCTCACCTACAAACTGACCCAGAGCGCCTAGCTGTGCAAGCAGCCCCGTCACTTCTTGAAGTTTAGGGGAGTTAGTCTTGAGCTTAAGTGTTGTCCTGGCCATGAGAATGTCTGGCTTGTATCTACCTCTTGTATGGAAAGTCACTATGTTCTTCCATAACGGTGCGAAGTTGGCTGCCACCACCCCTTTCCCACTGCCCGAGTCTCGCGGGATTTCCCATCTCCCTGTGCCCAGAGGTGTTCAGCCTACTGTCACTTCAGGGACGCAGGTCTGCCTCTCGACCATCTCTGGCAGTCCAGGATGCAGAATTCCAGCTGTTCACAAAGTGTGAAAATGTTTTCACTGTTTAAACAGCAAGAGCTGTTGCTCTGGAAGCATTGGGAAAGCTTTGCTTGGATGAAATATCTGGTCTCCCTTTCCTGTCAGGATCCCAAGGTTCTTCTCAGAAGTTACTCTGCCTATGAGATGTGCAGTACAGGTGAACAAGGCTGTACTTTCCCTATTTGCCCACAAGAGAAGGGAAATTAGGGCAATTTCCAATAACCTCAGTAAGCTTAAATGAATGCAGTCTGTTGCCCAGAATTAATCATCTATGCCTGAAATGTAACAATTTTGTGTGCATAAGAAAACCCCTTCATACAAGGTATCTCTGCATGCTGGAAAGATTAATATATATTTTGTTTAAAAATGAAACATGAAGCATATGATCACCTCACAGCTACCTAATGCAGCTCCACTTGATGTGCACACCTCTGTGGCCTTGCACCTGACTGTATGGAACAACAAACAGTAAATATTCCACGTGGTACATCAACACTGCTTTAGGGTCTGCTTTCATATTTGTTTAGACTAGCTAGGACTGACAAATTATTACAGCCTTTTTGCTTGTAAAAACATGCTTTCTTAGTATCTTCACATATTATGTTATTAAAATCCTCAGCAGCTTACAGAGCACTGTTAGAACTTGCAGCACTGCATCCTCACCATGTGACTGCGCTTCTGTCCACAAAGCAGGGATGTCATAAATGCTGGATCTGCATTTGTTGCAGTTGTAACACCTTTAGAATATCTAAAAATGACTATATACCCATGGTGCCATTAGTCTGTTTGCTAAAATTTACCCTGGAGAGGCATTACACATACAGTGACTAAGTTTTCAAAGCAGTAAGATTACCTTACCTTATGTAAGTCATTTTTCCAATCACTGGTGTCAATACTGTCAGATGTCAGCTCTTTCCCTGAATATTTTCTTTGCTTTTTAGCACCAGAGTATAAATACAGAGTAAAACCACAGGCCCATACCTGGATAAGGAATCTTTCCATATGTAACGATTTCATACAGGAGAATCCCAAATGACCATACATCAGATTTAATAGTGAAAGATCCATAGTTAATTGCCTCTGGTGCTGTCCATTTAATAGGGAATTTTGCACCTAAAAAAAACAAGTACAGTCTCAAATTGTCACTTTAATCCATTTCACATTCAGCCATAGATGCAAAAGCAGTAGCAAGACGTACCTTAAAAAGCCATTTCTTAAATTACTGTCTTTCATATCTAACTAACCGATTCCAGAAATTGCCATATAAAAGCAAACTCCTTTCAGTTAAATAAAAACATTCAGGCAGCCTTTGTTGGGAATTCATTACATTAATTCATTTGACAACGAGGAGTAATACAAGCAGAGTCTCTCTAAGCTCTTTTTTGCCTGCTCTAACATTCTGGCACAAAATACCAGGTGAGCTAGGAAACTTTTCTGATAGCAGAAAACACATCAAAGAAACCTGACATAAAAAATTTGTAACCTGAGAAGTTAATTTAATCAATATACAATGTCCAGAGGAAGCTAAAACCCACAGATACAGGTCTGTATCTCTGAAAACTGCTTAATCAGACGCTTCTCTCTGATCTATTGAATTACTATAACTCAACGATTGCTGAATAGCTCATCTTCCTTTAATCTCAGCTGTAGTGTGTTGCTCTCTTTCTTCCTCATACTTTAGTTCTTCCCCTCTCGCCCTACATTACCACAGTTTCCATCCTGACTATGAAAACCTGAGGTAGTGTCTTTAAGGGAAGAAGGGGAAAGCCAGCCAACAAACCACTCTGGAAAGTCACCCTTATTCATGGAAGCATAAATAAAAGCTTTTCACTACAACCAACAGTGCACTTCTTGAAAGGATCCTTGACAACATTAGCAAAACACACGTGGCAAAACCCAGACATATACCTTTCACAGCATGTGTTTCCTCTTGTCAGTCCTGACCCTGTTACCTCCCATCCACGTGCTGAACAGGGATATCACCCAGCTTTACAGTGTCCCTACAATGCTGCTGAACATGCAAATTCATGTTGCAGCTCCTAAAACAGCTTCCAAAGGTAACCAGTTCTGCTAATGCTTTTCTTGTTGCCAGCAACTACACCTGCTAGGGTTTCTTCCTTTCCCTAAGTGAAAGGAGGTCCATATGGCACTTAAGGATGTTAAGAGATTATAAGAACAGTTTCTTGGTTTTTAATTCTGTGAGATGGAAGCTGTGACTGTGCAATTACTTTGTTCAATTTAGAAAAAACTCTGTGCAGATAAGTACTCTCAGTTGTCTTTGTCTTTCAAATTTATTTGAAATAAACTCATCAAAAAGCCTGGGCAGCACAGAAATGTTATTTGTTTCCTTTATTTGTTTTAGAAGTTGTTGGCAGTAGAACGCTGCCCCTAGGAAGCTGTTATGGCACTCTCTGTCCTTGGTGACCTTATTTCTGTTAGAGACAGCCTCACTGCCTCCCAGAGGCTGAAGTTCTAAAGACAAAAATAAAATACATACCTTCCCTTGCTGTGTATTCATTGTCTTCAATGACTCTTGCTAGTCCAAAATCAGCAATTTTGCACATCAGTAAGTCCGAAACCAGAACATTCGCTGCTCTCAAGTCTCGATGGATATAATTTTTTCTTTCTATGTATGCCATCCCTTCTGCAATCTGTAACCAAAAGAACAACTGTTTTGATATTTCAATACCATGCAGCTCCACTAGCAGGTCTGACCCCTCTTTCTTCAAAGGTAACAGCAAAGCCACATCCATTTATTCATTATTGGTGTCTTTGGAGCATTTTTTAGAGGAAAGCAGGGATTGCCATGGAAAACCTATGCACAGATCCAGTCCTGCAAAACTCTGCTTACAGTAGCAGCTCTGAAAGAATTATTTGGGTGAATAACAGCTGGCAGGATTAGATACGTATGGAAGACATTTCCTGAAACAGAATCTTGAGTATAATGTTCCTAAGATTTCTATTAAAATATCCTCTTTCCTAAACTATTTACCAGTTTATTTTCTAAATACCAAGAAAATAGAAGGAATTAATCACTTAGGATACAGGTGTTCTGATGAAGCGGGTACTGATCAAGCAACAGTGCAGAGAAAGTTTAAAAAACCCAACAACTTTCTATTTACCCAGTATAGGCCTGGAAAACCAGGATACAATAACTAAGATAGGGGAAACAACTTTATTTTCTTCTACAACAACATGTACCTGTCCGTACAGGAGGAGTGTTTGGCAACAGCCAGCTTTCAGATAGTATCCTAAGTAAATATAATCTGCATTTCAGCAGCTCAAATTGATTTCCAAACCAAATTAAAGAGGATTAATATCCTCAAAATATGCACAGGGGATGATTTTTTTCCAGGCTACCTTTTTTTTTTTTTTCTCTGAAGAAAAACATTTTCCTTTTCAGGAAAAAAAATAAAAAGAAACTGAAATAGTTTCTAAACTCAGAGTAATAAAACTGATGTGTAGACTGTTTTCTGTCCAAAGGTTTAAGAGAAGCTAAGAAAAAAGAAACCTTGTGCTTGGGAGGCATCAGTTTTTATCTTTCTTGCGAGACCGGTGATGGGACATTCCCAGTCAAGGTTCCACCTGTGCCACAGGTACCTCTCTGGGATGTCTGTGGTGGGGGTGACAGAGGCCTCCTGGCCACACGATTTGGGGAGCACCCAAGCCCTCAGATGTGCCAATGGAGCAGCAGTAAAGCAGTGAGGGTCCTTCACCAGTGCCAGTCCCTGGCACCTTCATCACAGGCTCTTTCCACTTCAGGAGCAGACAAGGTCAGCAGCACCAGAGGAGCTCCTTTCAGCTGTGCAGTAAAGCAGGCAGGAGCAACTGACCAAATTTGAAGAGAACATTAACATCACTTCTGCTTATTCGTTTTTAAAAAGTCCCCAGGGGGTACTGCCAAGGCACACACTACCACCACTTACAACACAAAACTACACAGTCTTTGTTCCTCTTTTTTGGTTTAAGCAATGGAAAAATAGAGCCCCTTGCCCTCCCACTTCCTTCCACTGCAAACCTCTTCTTACAGTCAGATACATCCTTCAGGGAAGTGTGACATTATACAGTGCAGGGGGGTTCTCACACTAAACCATGAAGAAACTCTGATGAAGAGAATGAGCAATACCTGCATTTCACATTTTCTAGAAATTAGTAACACATTTACTAATGAAGGAAGTAGCTACTAGTGAATAATTGCCACAGGGAGTTTTATTAGGGACTTACAGACACAACAGAAGAGCAGTATTTAGTTTAGAGTCTGCTCTGCCTCTCTCTCCTCCTCATGCCATTACTTGGGCTTGGGGAGGAAGCAGAGATGAAAGGGAAGGTTTTGCTGTAAGATCAATGCTGAGTTTGGACAGCCCAGCATGGCAGACACACCCAAAATGCAGACAGGTCTGATAATGCTACCAAAAATACATCAAACACCACAGAGGAATCAGCTTCCCTCCTTCTTCCCTGCCCAGATTTAACATTTGAGTAAACTGCTGGATAGGGAATGAAGAATCACTTCACAAAAGAAACATTTGTGATTGTGATATTTATTTTCCAAGTCCAACCAAAAAAAGCCACTGCAAAGACTATTTTAGTATCCTCTTATTTGTGCTAGATTCACTGAAAAATGCAGAAAATTCCAAAGTAGCAAAAAAATTAACAGGAAGGAATTTTGAATTGGAGAAGGAGGGGAAACACAGTGACCAAGCAACTGAATTCACACATCTGGTCATATTAAACCTTTGCTTATGGGAAAAGAAGAAAGAAAAAAATGGAGATTTTTTTGATCGAGGGAATGGTTGTCAGAGCCCACGTGATAACTTCTAATGATTATTGTTGGGTTTTCATTGCCAAATGAAATGTTAATGCTAGAGAAATTCATATGAACAAAAGAAAATTAAACCCTTTTTCTCTCTCTTTTAATGATCATTGGTACCTGTCAAGACTGTTCAGCTACATGTAACTTCTATTCAGGAGCAGGATGGGAAAGCTAATTTGGGTTTCAGGAATATGTTTTGTGGCCTTTAAAAGAGAATTCTGCCTACACTGCACAAGCATTACTGCCAAGAAGGGAGCAGTTTCCTGTCACCTTTAATGAACTACTGACACACACTTTTAGAAGTACCCAAATTAAATCCTTTTAAAAACAACTCAAACAAATCTCTGCATACTAGGAACGATGCACCCAGGGTAAGAATGAAAGAAAAGTCCTCCAGGAGAAGTACATCAGTCCATAAGTCAACATCTGTAACTGTAAAGCTTCAGCTAAAAGTCATGGTGGGTGTGGGACAGTGGCCTCAGAGCTACTCCCAGCTGCCCATGTGGGCTGCTCGGGCCCACAGTTTGGTGGGATGCTCCTGCCAAATCAGGTAAAGCAATCCAAAAGCCAGCCTGGAAATACGTGCAAAACACTTAGGGTGGACACAAGCATCCTGTTGGTGCATTTTAAGCAGAGGAAACAATGGAGCATACCCTGAGTTTCGCACTCTTTAAATCTGGTAATTCAGTTCCTAGGGAGAAGCCTCACTAACAACAGTCTGCAGCTTTGAAAGGTTTGAAGTGGAGCTGTTATTGATCTGGACAGGGCTCTCTTTGGTCTGGGATCCACCTTTCAACAATGCCCAGATGCATAATAAAGTAAAATATACTTCTTGATCACAGAGTTTTCAAAAAGACAGTTCATCTTCACCCGACTCTTTGTCTATGAAGAGGGTGTAGACCCTTTGTATCTGGCCATTGAAAATTGTTGCAAAAGACACATATCTTCAAATGATACATCAGTGTAATAACGATTTTCAGTTTGCAGCAGTGCTTATCCTAAAGGTGCAGACAGGAAAGGTTGCAAAATCATATTCCTCCTGCCCCAGTCAAGCAGCTATGTAGTCAAAGTAGACTCACAGGGAAAAAAATTATTAAAAAAGTAATGAATATAATTATGCACTGGAACATTAGAGTGTATCATTAAAAAATCAAAGAAGCTCAAAAAGGAATACACAGTGGAAATGTCACAATGCCAAATAAGACTTAAAATTAATTGTAATCTAGCTATGACTTTCTACTATGACTTTAAAAAAGAGGGTAGAGAGGGATTAAAACACTGCATCAAAAATCTCTATTAATTTTATTCTAAGTTTACTATTATTTCAATAGCACTGTAGCCTTAGAAAGCAGAAAGAAGTTGCCAGTCAATCTGTAGATCATAGAAGAATTAATGAAAGTATCAGCACTGCATGAGAAAGAAAAAGACTGTTTTTAGGATAAAGCTTTGACCCTTTGGAAAGTTATGAGTTTGTTTAGTAAAAACAGGCATCATTTTCCTAAGCAAAGCCACTACACATATGTATCATACACGGAAGATAATGGATTTGCATATGAAGCAGGAAGAGTTTACACATACAAAAGGTTCACTGAATTTGTGTCGTACATTTTCAGCAGATCTCAAACAGGAACAACCATGAATTCAAGAAATGTTGTTTATTTCACCTAGAGGAGCAGTTCTTATTTTGCAGAATGTTTCACCTCTTCAAACACATATTTTTTCAAGGCTCTTCAAGGCAAAGGCTTAATGAACTCAGTGAGTGGAGCACTAAACAACAGCCTGGCCATGCAAACAACTCACAGTGCTCTTCTTGGAAAATCAGCTTCAGCTGGGCTTTCCTGTGCAACTACCTGTACTAAATTCTTTAGCCAGCTAATAGTCACAGAGACCACATCCTCCTCTCCATTTCTGCCATTCCCAGTCCCTCCTGTGTCATGTAACACCACAGATGGAATGAGGACAAAAATAAGCTAATGCTCAGCTACCATTTCTTGCATTTGCAATGTTCCTGAGAAGGTGGGATAGCCTGGCAAACTGCTTTGCCAGAATGGTGTGATGAGAGAGTAATAAAGAGCTCAAGCATGTGTCCACCAAGAAAAAAAAAAAAGCCTGATCTTATCTAAGAACTTCACCACAAGCTTCCTTCCATATTATTTTTAACCTCCTCTGAAACATATCTCTCCAAATTCTTTCCCCTTAGCTCCGCAGAGATGGTAACATCACTTCTGTAAGAATAAATTAGTGTTCCATTTGTACAAACCAGAGTCACACCAAAAATACTACACACATTTGTGTTCTCCTTTATACACAGCCGGAAAAGTGTGATCCACAGGTTACCTTAGCAGAGGTCTGAAAAGACTTTTGCCCATCTTTTGCCCTAAAGATCTATCAATTAACATTCAGACTGTCAAAGATAGAGGAGACTGGTGGAACATCTGTGTTAGTCAGAGGGAAATCTCTGGTCTGGAACCACACACATGCAGCCTGCAAGTCTATTTCACACAGTCCTGTTATCACCCAGTGGTATTAAGGGCTCTTTACAAATGTGCTCAAAACCCCTACAAATTCTTTCCATAAGAAAAATCCCAGTATCTCTGTTCCAAAATTTTGGTTGGGCCTCAGCCAGAAATCCTCAGAGAAGCATTCCTGAACATCCCTTTAGGGTCACTGCCAGCCAGTCTCAGGAATTTCTGCTGATGGTCTACATCTTATATGGCAAGAGGGACTTCTCACATCACCTGTGCAGCACAGGGCCCCGGCCTCTGGGGCCAAGTGCAGGAACTGGCTCTGAGAGGTTGCTGCCAGATCAGGGTGACAAGTGATGTCCATTTGAAGTGACCTTTACCTTCAAAGTATTAATTTAAAATTAAGACAACATCCCTAACTCAAATAAAAAGGTCTGCTGTGAAACCACATGTGCTTTTCTCTCCACATCTCAGGTCTCTTTTCATATCACTGCTCACAGATATTCTTCTCTCTCTTGAATTTTACACACTATTTTCAAAGCTACCTTTTATTTTCTTTTCTGCCCACTGTTACTCATCTCTTCAGTCCATGACCTGGCATCCAGCAGGTTTTCCACATCTACAAAGCTTTTATCCCACTAAAAATAAAATCTCAAGGACAAATTACCCAAAGAGTTCAGAAAATTTAGAGAGCCTACAGCCACACTAAACCAATAATTATAGGAAAACTAGCTCTTCCACTGAATCTATGTGAAATAAAAACCTATATATGACATAATGAACATCTATATAACAATATGTGATATATACTATACTATAGAATACAATAGTTCCAGTTGGAAAAGACCTTCAGTGATCATTTAGACCAACTGCTTGACCACTTCAGGCCACTTTAAATGAAAGTTAAAGCACAAATTGAGGACATTGACCAAATGACTCCTAAAATGCGACAGGTTTGGGGCATTGACCACCTCTCTAGGAAGCCTGTTCCAGTGTTTGACAACTATCTTGGTAAAGAAATACTTCCTAATATCTAACCTTGTAATTATTTGTATAGCAATAATTACAAAAAACATTTATATAATATTCTTATTGTGAATTTTTGGTATAAATTCCTAATACTTTATTACACCTTTTAATGTTTTCCCATCTTTCCTCATGAGTTATAACAAGTTAACATAATAGGGTACCACAATCTGTAAACTTTAATGCATAAAAAAACAACACTCAAAAAGGTTGGTTAAAAATAATCTACCAGAAATGCCATCATTACCTACTTACTAACATGAAGCACAACCTGCAAAAGCAGAATTATTTCTCTATTTTTGTTACATGCCTCCCTGGACACCTAATTCTGATAACTGTCCAAGACAAAACTCTGGGCTCCAGGACCTTTGATTCAGGGTTTGACACACAAATCACTCTGGCATCTCTCTTCAGATTTCATTTAAGAGAGAGATAACTTGTATATTTTGAAACAATTATCCCGGTTCATAAGTCATACATTAGTACTTGAAACACTATTTCACAATAATTTCCCTAAGAATTTGAAACCAAGAGTACACTGAGATTAAGAGGAGTTTGACCAGTTAATCTAAGGTAAGAAGTAAAAAAATGACACATTTATTAACTCTGAAGGGATCTGCTAAGCAAAAACTCACAAACTTGTCCTTACACTTTCAATTCCTAGCCACTCAAACTGAAAGCAGCCTTTTCACAAATGAAGGCAGCTGGGTACTGCTGCCGTCTAAACAGGTCACCAGCAGTAAGAGCTAAGCCTAACCACATATTCCCTTTGAGACCTCTTTCATCTATTTTCTCCTTTCAGTTGATCTGTAAATTACCTTTTTTTAATGCAAAGAATCCTTAGGATTAAATAGCGCAGTATGAGTTTCAGAATCTGAGAGAAATAGCCCCCATTAATTTTGAGCATATTTCTTAAACTTTACCTGAGCAGAAAAGTCAATTAGCTTTGGAAGCAACAATTTACTTCCTTCATCACTCTTCAGAAAATCCAGCAAACTTCCTGTTAAAACAGAGAAAGACTNGTTAAAACAGAGAAAGACTAAATCAGTGCATCATATTACAAAAATAAAGGTCACCTTGGTTCCCCAATTTTCTGGATATCAAAACAGATGCAGTGAAGTGTTTTGATGTATTTTCAAGTTGACTACAGCACGTCTCTTTGCATGATTTAACGACAGGAACACCCAAATCAGCATGTCAGACTGGCTTTAGGAAGCTACCATGAGACCATAACTCAGTTCAGTGGTGCTGAGGTTGATAAGCACCCTACTCTATGGACCATCAGGAAAGCTGTCTAGGAGAAACACATACATCAATCCTTTCCAAGTCACACAGAATAAGTGCCTCAACATTTGTTCATTAAGTTACCAGCAAAACTGCTTGAAAACAGAACAAAACAAGAAAAACTACTCCCCAAGATAATCTGAGAAGGAAATGATGCATTTTTTTTGTAGTAATGCTCTATAAAGTCCTTTTCTAGTAGTGCAGCCATCCTTGCAGAACCATTCCTCACTCACCTTATTGCATACACCTTTATCAATTCAAGGCCCACATAAGGCAGTTCCTAAGGTTTGTTTTAATTGCCTTGCAATGGTACCAGAAACAAAAGTTAGGTAGGGAGTCCAAAGGAACCAGAGCTACTCTGGGGGTTATCCTCTGATTCAGAAACAATAGAAAATGCTGCATGTAAGAAAACTATAAAAATGGCTTATCTCACAAATGCAGTAATGAATCATAAAATTAAAGCCTTAGACCATCTTAAGGATAGGTGCTTCTTCCCTTAATATTTGAACATTCAGAAATAACTCTATCATTCCTTTCCTTAAAAAGAAAGGGAACTAGTTTAGGAGAAGCAGAAGAGTTCACTAAAATATTGCTTGCAGATTGTTGTGGTTTAACCCCAGC
>WEKY01039637.1:842-57756 GCA_013390045.1 Picathartes gymnocephalus
TTTCCCATAATTTGTTTTGTGTCCAGGTAATAAATCAAATAATTTATTATTTATGGATTTATAAACCAGCAAGCAGTAAAAAAGTCCAGACTTATTTTTAAAATGCATGTGTATGTGAGATTTTCATGATTTTCCTCCTCGCTGCCATGATCCGAAAAGACAGCCTTTCATTTTTCACCAAGCTGGAAATGGCATTAGCAGACAAAAAAGACAGAAGGTGTTACCTTCTTAATCTCCCTGGTCAGCATACAGCGCTCGATCCTGAGCACAGTGGAGATATCGATGTGTTCTCTGGAGATGGAGTTAAGCCAAGCTGTGAAACTGTCCAGTGTTGCCAGGAAAAGGACCCAAGTAAACTTCAAGATATTAAATATCCTCTTGATGATGTTATCTAAGGGACAGCAAAAGCAACAGAGAGCTAATGAACACAAGTATCTTTTATTGTACTTTTGCCTGGAGTTAGATTCATTTTTCTTTTACTGTCTAATAATCCAGGCTGCGAGACCCTGTCATAGTAAGGAATCTTTGAAGATGGCTGGAGGCCTTTTGGCTGTCTGGACCATTTTCCTGACTGTATGCCTAAGCTTATCATCTGGAATCCCTTTTCTATCCTGTAAGTCCTTGGTCCTGCAATCGTTAGTCATATAAACAGTTCCTGATTTTAGAGGGACACTGTACAGGTCTGTAAAATGAAACCCACGGATTTGGATATCTCCTGAGAGTATTCAACATCCCCAGGTCCTGTTATGTGAAGGGCTCAGTCAGTGTGTTGAGCTGAACCTCTTCAGTGTCTAATTATTTGTGAGTTATTCTTTCTGCACAAACTTTACCTTTTGTGCTTGAACCTTGCTAAGCTGAGCTTCAAAGTTTAACCTGTTCAAGCAGTGTTTGAATGGGACCTCACATCACTTTGAATCACACTTCTCTGTATTTACTGTTTTCAAAGCCTCTGTTTTTCTAAGAAGGCTGCACTGTGCCATCAGTGATTTCAGATCAACAAGCACAACTAGGAAAAGTAATAATTTATAAAACTTTATTCTTGTACCATTTTGGCAAAACAGTGCACTTTCCCATTAATAAGGCTTATGGGCGCATACCAACCATAGCAGCTTTATTTTGCTCAACACATCTGTCTCAAGTTAATTTCTCATTTCAGTAGTTCATTTGGCATTAAGAATGGTATTTCTCATCCAAAAAGCAGCCCTTTCAACTTTTTTTTTATCCACTCACAAACATACACACCACACTAGAGTTCTCNGAAATTCTTCACTATGAGGGTGGTGAGTCACCAGAACAAGTTGCTCAGGGAAGGCTAGGTTGGATGGGGCTTTGAACAACCTGTCCTAGTGGAAGTTGTCCCTGCCCATGGCAGGGGGGTTGGAACCACGAGATCTTTGAGATTCCTTCTAGCCCAAGCCATTCTACGATCCCATGAATCTATGAAATAGTAAAAAAATTCTTTCCAGAGCTAGTTGTGCCTGCTAGGTTCCAAAGCCCAGAGCACCAGGTGTAAAGATGAATTTTAGAGTAACCAGTCTAAGAAATAGAGAGCTGTCAATAATCTGCCATGCACGATGCTCTCAATAACCTCACTTCTTAGCTGTACCACAAGATGGCATGCAAAACTCTGCAGAATGAGTGCACAGCTCCTTACAAAGACTGCAAAAGTGAACCTATAATAAACCAAAAGATTTCCCTGTTCGGGCAGAGTATTATGCACATTTATGTGGAGAGAAACTATGGGAAACTGTGGGTGCTGAAATAGCAGTATGCCCTGAGCAATGCCATGGCACTGCTCTGCTAGCACTGAGCATAAGAGCATTTAGCATCCTTCACTTGTCATATAATTATTTCGATAATATTTTGCCCTTTTTTTCTGGCCTTTTCTATGTCATTTAGAATTAGAGATATTTTTATGAGCTATACACTTAAATTTTATTCATTCAATGTGCAGGTCTTGAAGTTAAGGAAATCCTTAAAAATTGAATGTAAAGCTGTTTCTACTTCAAGGGCCATTCATTACCTTTGAATTCCAGACAATATTATGAGTAGGTGAAAAGAGAACAGCACACATACATAGAAATATACAGCATATATTCTTTTTTAACCCACACTTCTCCTCTCCAATATGTAACTTCTGCTATTGACTTCAGGAGAAGTCACTGCTCTCAGGTTAAAATTATTTTTACTCTTGACCATCACTGGCCTTGCATAATCTCACCATGGTGCCAAGTACTTCCTGTCTAATCTGAAAGGTCGTTTTTCTGCCTGGGATGGAGATGTCTTAGCATACATTTTTAATGACATTGTAGCTGTTCTGACACCTTTGCTGTTCTTCAAAACTTCAAAAAATATAATCTTTTGGGGATCAATTGCATCTAAACATCTTCAAAAAGGGAAACAAATATTTACTTTGTGCAGAGAAGGCTTCTCTCTGCCTGAGAGTGTGAGATAGGATTCAATCTAAGGTTACTAGTGATACCAATGATTTATTAGCAATTACTGGCTAATTTTTCTAGCCATCTTCATTTTACCTAGGAAGAGCCAAAGTATTTCAACAAAAATATAAAGCACTTGAAATTTATTCTTTCCAATAGAAATTAATTTTAAACCTCCACCTTTTCCCCCTAACTCCTGTGTAGCATCAACAGGATGTCCCTAGAGACGCATTTGTGTGATTCACTGCAGTGTTTTATGACAGGTATCTGCATTGCCAGTAAGTAACAAATAAAAAACCCACCAACCCCCCTGTCCTTATAGCAATGCAGCTCATTTATTTGAGACCACTGCTCTCATGAGATAGAAATGGTATCTCCCACATCCTTTTAGCCTCTTGTACCCTGTAAGTCACTCAGAGACTCAATTCTAACTGGAATTGTAGGAAACAATTTCATATAGAGAAGAAAAGTAGGTTTTGATGATAAAGACTCAAGGTGAGCCATGATGAAGACTTACTTAGGAGGATAGTGTGTTTTTTTCTTTTACTCCAGTTAGAAACAAGGAGCCAAGCGTCGATTTATGATCTATTACATTTCTTCGTAAGAAAAATTCGAATGTGGGCAAGACCCTGAAAACTGCTGGCATTTCTTCTGTTGTACAGAACTGCCGTAAGTATGATTATGAATGAGAACGTGTAAGATCAGGAACACATAATTTTTTAGAGGTGATTACTGTACCTTAGCTGAATGGATAAGTACTAAGAGAAGCATTGTACTAACCTTGCTAAAACACACTCAGAATCAATGGAGATTTTAACACAGGGATGTGTGCAGTCAGGTCTGGAATCTTAGCTTAAGTTGTTCTATAAGTGAAATACACAGAAGTGATCAAGTCTGAGCTGGCAGGTGTATTTACTAAAGTCTTTAGAGAGTGAGTGCAGGAGCTAATAGTTCAGAACTAGAAGTTCCTGTGCTCAAGGCTTATAAATCTTGCAACAGAAAATCTGATAGTAATTAGGAAGCTCTTACTGCATCGGAGTGGATCATTGCAATGCTGTTTCTGTGACAGGCCACTGGTCACAACTGCATTGAAACAGCAGAGAAACCCTCTGCCTTCATACCTGGTCCATCAGATTTCTTCTTGACAGGTTCCTCCTCGCTGTCCTCACAGTCTGCATCATTGCCACCTCCTGCAAACAATGAGCAAACCAGTGAGTGTTGCATCTACAGAAGTACTGGTGTAAAAGCCATTCAAGCTAGAAAATGCTACAGTTACTAAGCAGTAGTGACTGGTTCCTCACCTACCACCACAACAGAAAGCACATTTCCATTTCCAAAGCACTCAAGTGAAGGGACAACCCTGTCAGTGACAGTGTTCATGGATGACCATCCATCTCTTGTAATTTGCAGTGGCATTTTCTTGCCAGATAGGCTGCTGAGCAAGATCATCTGTTGGTGTAAACCCAGATACTTTCTCAGTCACTCCTCAGCCACACTCAGCAGTCCCACCTTCTGCTGACTCACACTTCAGCTCGTTTCTTCATCTCCTGCAAAGAGCAACCTGAGCAGTGCTCTGATCTCCTCCTGCCTCTGGCCCACCAGACCTGAAGGAATTGAGTGGGACCTTCAGGCTGACATGAAGCAGCAGAGTTGTTTTGAGAATACCACATGCATTTATTTAGGCCTGTAGCAGAAGAGTGTTGTAGATTCACAGGCAGTAATGAAGGGCAAAATAGTGATCCTCCTTCTATCTAATGCTCAATAACTGCAGCTACAGTTTCAGTGGCAGAAGCCCAATTACAAAGCTCCTTCTTTTTGACAGGTGAAGATGCCAAACAGAGGAAATGTCCAGCTGATTAAGCGTATATGGGCCCCTCTCTTTCCCACCTATACTGACCAGAAAAGCTTTCGAACTTCTATTTTCTAGCTTCAAAAGGAGAAAAAGATCAAGATATATAAAGCACTTATAAACTGGGTATTTTTTCAGAGGCATAAATGATTTTACACTGCCAGTAAAACCCAGTCAATATTTCTATGTTTTCCTTTTGCTATCTACTGAATTTAGGGGTTTGTGGATATTTGGGTTCCTCAGTGAGTACAACAGGGAAAGTGAAAAGCATTTATTTATATTCTCCTTCATAGATCAACTCAAGCTTCTTTAGGGAACAATATAGGAAATGTGGCCAAAAGAAACGATATGTGGCTATTTCATTGAAATTTTTTTTACAGCTCCACTGGATCTACAGCTGTTTGGGAACTCCCTCATGAAATAGTTCTTCAACACCTTTCCCTGGGAATACACATGACTTTATCACTGAAAAGAGTGACTTTGCTGAACTCTAGAAACCCCTGGACAGAAAGATAAACGTTTTTAGAAGAAGAGGGAGTGAAACGGCAATGTCCTTGCTCTGCCTCATTCTGGCCAAACATCTGGAATTTACACTCTTGTATTCTGGAGAAATGCTGGTAACCACCAGGTTATTTGCTTTAAAAACTTACATTTACTGTTTACAATTTACTGTTGCAAGTACTTTCACAAATGTTTTAACATAGCTGATGTTTTCTGCAGTGTGTTGAATCTTCCCACTTACCAAGACCTGGGCATTCCTTGCAACTCCATGGGAAATACATATATCCCATCTTCCTGTTTACCTCCCTCAAACTACGTTTTGCAGAACAGAACATGGCTATGGCTGACCTTGCCATGGGTTGGTGCAGGAAAAGACCGCCAGCCAAACTTAACTCATTTTTTCAGTTCCTAGCCAGCACTGAGGGCACTTGTCCTCTAAACCTCCTCTGCCTTTCACTACCAGGAACAACAGGCAATAGTTAATATTGTGTTTTTTAAAATGGAAAAGGTTACCTACCATCCCCAGATCCTTTTCGCCTTCGCTTCTCTTTCCCAAAACTTTTCTTCTCTTTGCGCCTCTGTCGTAAAGCTGTTTTAGGGTCAGTTATCCAGGCTTGATAAACAAACTGTAAGGTAAAAACTCGTTTATATCAAGGTTCCTCATGTTCCAAGAGTAAGCCATAGAATAAACCACAAGCAGGACTATACAGTTTGAGTAAATGCATTCAGACCTGCAGGGGCAAAGAAATATTTTTAATCCCGAATCAAACACCTCGCCGGCAGATCTGCTCAGTTTTCATGTGCTATTTTTGTAAGTGTAAAACCAAACGTGAAAATACTTGTGGGTGACCCAAGTTTCATTAGAATCCACAAAAATTCATGTTCTGAACTTTGGGAATTAATACATTTTTGTGCATATGGGCTACCTTGTCTGAATCTTTCAATTCTGTATTTCTACTTTATCGATAATTTTATTTATGCAAGTTGCAAAGCAAAGAAAACTCTTAGAGAAAGTGCTGCAATCCACTAATTAAAACATCAAAAGATGTAGAGATATCCCTGTACAGGTAATGGTGTATTTTTCACAGCTTAGATATTTTTCCCCCTTTATAGGTCCCAGTGTAATGTTTACAGATTTGTTATCTATGCACAGTCCCAAAACTGGCAGTCAGGAATTCCTCAGATTGCTTCCTGATTTTAGCAATGCCTTTCTTTGTTGCTTTAGGTAAGTCACTTATGAATCCTTCTGCTACTGTTTTTCCATTGTAAAATGAAGACAGTAATACTTACCTATTTATCCAGGGTATTTTATGGGACAAAATCCTGCTCACAGCACTCACTCAGATCAATAGTCTGTTGACTCTATGACTGCATGAAGCATGGAATTGGCCCAAAATATTTATAAATTATATGGCAGTGGGGGTAAAAAAAACCAAAAAGTAAAAAAAGTTGCTGAAAAGTAACTTTTTTAATAGTTCTGCTTAAGCTGTGAAGCAAGGTAACAGAAAAAAAGGAACAAAACTCATATCTTTTATCCCTGTGTGACATAAAATGTATGTCAATAACAGAACTCCACAACTCTTTAGGGCAAAAGGTGTTCTTTTGCTCATTGAATGGTTTTCATTGAAAAATGGTAACTATCTTCAACTGTCTTCTATTTCTAAGCAACACAGGCTGCTATCAGAGATAGGACAGGGAAGCACATGGATGCAGGCAAGAGGCTGACAAAGCACACTAACAAAACAGCTCTATCTAATGAATTCACAGCACAAACATGCAGATGATGACAACAGCACATGTGTATCTCAGTGAAGCTGGAACTGCCCCTCACAGGACAGAACACTAAAATTTCTATTTGGTTTATTTACATTTTTAGAATTTTCCTATGCAATTTGCTCTGGAGCATCTAAAATATTCTTTTAAAACTGTTAAACTGACATGAAATTAATTTAAAATAGAAAAGTACTTTTTTTTGTTTTGTGAATGTATACAGCCATGGAGAGGAAATTATTTTGGTTCTGTTGAAAAGAAGATCCTCTTCCAAATCTCTCAAAGTCTGTACATTTATTTTTATTTGTCTGACTTGTTCAAAGCAAGCACCACATGAGAAAATATGTGGGATCAGAAGTCTTAGTTCCCCTTTGCTTTGAAATAGATGTTTTCTAATGAAGGTGATCTTGGGCAATGGGGATCCTTAAATGAACTAATACCATATTACTTTTCTGTAAGTCAGGAACTGCCAGCATCTTCTATTGTCGCATAATTGTGGAAGTGTACACCAGCCACAATTATAGTGTGGCTAAAGAAATTAGAGGCAAAAGACAGACTTGGAAGGGATTAGAAAATTAGAATTAAGAAAAGGCATTTGATTTATAAATTTAATATAACTACGTATGCTAAGCAGGGGGTATTTTAAGAGCAGACTGGGTGCATACATATCAGTTTAGATTTCTACCACTGCACAAACTGCCGATTCAGTACCTTTTAGGCTTTGGACCTGGTACTCTCAATCTGTAACATTCACTCCTTAAAAAAGTCATGTCACATATGGAGTGGAAAATGATATGCATTGCCCAAAGTTAGGAAATGCTAAATGTATTCAAGAAGGGCAAGAGAGAAGATGGACAAATCCTTTTTGTGATTATAAAGGCCACAAGAGTAGAGAGCTAAAAAGGGATTTGGAGCAGAATGTGTGTTTAACAAACTTTTCACCAGCTTTCTGAGATCAATTACCACCATGCCCATAAGATACATGCAACTTGATGTGACCGTCTTGTAAATCAGTATCAAAAGAAAATAAGAATTCAGGTCTGCATTTTCTCTCTGGGGTTACACGTTAAAAAAGATTCACCACTTCGCTCGTGATTTGACCACTCCAAAATTATGAAATGCATTGCATTTACTAGGAATGAGACTGTAGATGTCATCATTTTTTTTAATCATTCATATAAGAGGAAAAATGCAGATGAGGACAGAGGTATATAAACAGTACATCAAGAACTATGGGGTGGGTCATATACTGAGCATTTGCAGAATGTCAAGTACCTTTGCTGCTTTGATTAAATACTGAAGAATAGTTTTGGGTAGTTTAATGATAGACTTTGGCAAGGCTAAAATGGCTGAAGCAAATTTTCCAATAGCTCTCTATAAAGAAGGACAAAGCAAGAGTAGTTAGTAGAAAAGCAGAAAATATTAATAAAAAGGATCTCTTTAATTACTGTATCTAGAATACTAAGAACAAATTTACATTCATAAATTTCAATACAAGAAAAAGATAATTTATGTTGTTACATTAAAACTTCAATAATATTACTCTTAACTGCATGCATTCTCTAATATTTAAAATCTCCAAGTTAACCCTTGAAGGGACTACTGCACACAATTTACACTGAAAGAAAGATCATACATTAAAATAATTCTTTAACAGAATCTACAACAAATTTCACTTGGCTAGTATTTTTACTAAGACCTTGTTCATGATAATGGAAGGTGAAGAAAGTACAATGATCAAACTTTTCACAAAGAAAACCAATTTTCTGTTCTATACAAGTCTCTGTCTGTATAAAGCTATCCAGTGTCTTCATGTTGCACATACTGCAGAAAAGGCCACCTATCCAGATCATCTGACCAAATTTTGAAACACTGAACAGATCCTCCATCCTCAAACTGATAGTTTAAGGACTGAGATGAACAAAAACGCAAACCCAGCATAAGTGAAAAAATCTTGTTAACTTCTGACCTCAAGTTCAGAACTCTTTACCTCAGTGCCTGTCACTGGCACATCTGAACAAAATGCTGCCACCAATTTTTTTAAAATTTAGCAGAAATAAGAATGCAAACTTTCCTCTCTAACTACATGAAAACCAGAAAGAAAAATGATCTAGAAATTCATGAGCCACTTCTATGGTCCGAGGTAAGTTAAATGAAAAATACATTTTAAAAAATAGTGCAAATACTAGAAAATAAAACTTACTTAACACATTATTTTGATCCGGATTTGTTTTGCCCTTATTAAGGTCAGAATATTTGTTTTTCGTGTCATTACCATGTAGGCAGTTTAATGTAATCAACTGGCAATGTAATGTAGTGTAAGTATATATGTATTTTAACACTGCAATATCCCCCTACATCAACACAGTTTGGCACTAAAAATGCAAATATATTAATTAACACTGCCCTGAAAATAAAAGAAAATAAATGGATCTGGTCTCCTTTTGTCATATGAAATGTTAAGCTCTTTCTAACCCAAGGATATATTTCTCTGGCCCACTATGTTCAATAATATTTTTTCTTAATTGAGTATGTATTTTTTTCCCATATAAACATGCTTATTTTGGAGATTATTTCTCCATGAAATGATAATGTCTCCTCAAAACTAGAAAAGCACTGGAGGCATTGCACAGTAGCATCAGAGGCAAGTCAACTTCCTCCATTGTCTTTACTGCAATGCAGAAAAAAGTAAAGCCTGGATTCTTAACCTTTGTTTTTTGCATTTTTGTTGTCTTCAGGCATAAGTGAATGAAGATAGGACTCTACTATAGTTTTGGTAAGAATCTGGCAATGCTTAAAGTATAAGGCAAACCTACACTTAAAACTGGCAAGAAATTTAATTTCCAATACTTTACAGGACTACTTTAGAGGAACTGGCAGCTTTAACATATGTGCCTGTGTTATGAGAAACCTACAGTTTTTTCCAGATGTCAACGAGAAAGCAAATTACCATAAAGTACCTGAAATGCAGATTTTTTTCGAGGCTCTTCCTCTTCTTTTTTTTCCTCTTCCTCTTCCTCTTCACTATCCGTCTCAAACAAATAATAATTTCCACTTCTGACCACTAAGTGAAACAAAATATTTTCTTACTTTTCTGAAAAGTTCTATTCTCAACTCCCCCAAGACCTATGAACAGGTAGCCAGTCATTTAAAAATTTATAACCAAGAAAGGTGAAAAAAGAGAAGAAGCAAGAGATGAAAAGGTCTCAGGCCATTTATTTGATGTTAGTTTGCAATACTTTGGGCATGAATAAGAGCTATACAAGAACTAAGAAAAGCATTCCTATAAGAAGAGAATGTAAAGAAAAGAATTGAAGTTTATCAAGTTACAAGGTTACATTTTTAGAAAAAAATTACAATTAAGTCTAAATTTATTGGGGACTTATGATTATTTGAGGGAGCAAAAAAAGCCCAGCAGGTAAGTAAATGAACTTACATGAACAGTACCACTGGACAAAAAATACAGAATTTCTCTTTAAAACACTGAGGCAATCCTTTAAACTAGGCAATGGGATGGTATTTGTTTGATGAGGTAATGGAAAACCTTGGCTTGTTTAAAACAAATTGCTTGGATTCTATTAACATGATTGCAAATGAGTTTCAATTTTTTGCCCGTGGATTCAGACAGATTCTGAAAGCTTGATACAGTATAGGTACACAGTAATTAAGCTAGGCCTTATATCCTTGAACAGAAGCAATGTTTTTATTTCTCAGATGGCAACAGGCCTACATGAACAAACAAGGGAAACAAAAATAAAAATAAGGTAATGAGCAAGAGAAAAATAAAAATCACAGCATTATATTCAGCAGTGAAAACTGGTAACTAATTTCCACATTTAAGCTGAAATATTTGAAGGAACAGTTACTTAGATGAAAATTTATGAAATCTGGATATATGGAGCAATACATATTTATATAAAATTATATTTATCCATCATTCCAGGTCTCTGGAAAAGTAACAGTTGTTGTAATTCAATCATACCTTGAATTCTACACAGATCCTGTGTGCATAGATGACCACATATAACTACTTAAAAACCTCAGGGCAAGGCTGTGAAATTTGCCAGATTTGATCTTTGGATCACAACTTTGCCAACTAAAACTCCCTCACAGAGGGAATTTTGTGCTTCATGTGCCCACTTATGATTTTTAGCATCAATGAATGCTCTGCAGAGGGACCGAAAGTCCACTTCAGCCATTCTAATTGTTGCACTGAGGTGAAAAGAAAGCTTGGAAATTTCTTGGATTAAACAAATGAATTTTTTGGTGTTGAGCTTTCCAAGAACACCCATTTGCAATGCGTTGAAGAGATGAAAGTATTTTAAGAGCCGGTAGTCTGCAGTTCTCTTTCATAAAAAGGTATCTTGTAGTCAACAACAGAAATTGTCAACGCATAATATCAGCTGGGTAAGATTTGACATTAGGGAAAATCTCTGTGGCAGTGCAGCTCTGTAAAGGTTCAGAGTAGCACTCAGTCAGGCTTGGAATGCCTGAGCTCGCAGCAAATAAATCTACGTTGATCTCCCTAGAAAATTTTTAGGTTAAAGTGTTTGTGAGGGGAGACTCCAATGTAGCAGTTACATGCCTTTTACAGCTCAAGAGAGAGGTATGATTGAATAGCAATAATGCATTCTTGCACACATCAGAACAGAGTAAGTGGCGTGTCAGTCACCTACAGGGATTCCTGAAGAGACCAAGTTTTACTAGTAACACAATTCATGGCCAGACCGGACTTGGGAGACCCCTCTTGTACGGCAAAATTTGCTTTCCTCCTACTGAGAAAAGGGACATACAGGCTTTTCCTATGGGATGAGATGGAGGAGGCAGAAGAGGAGCCATGCAGGGGAGAGCATAATCTCGTTATCTACTTGTGCCCAGAAGGAAAGAGCTCCCCAGGACAGCTGCAGTCACCATCTTTTCCACTACATCAGACACAGCTGTGTGACCCAGGAGAATCTAAGCATGTGGTCCTAACTCCTGCTGATCTTTGTGGGACTTCACAAATAATACACAAGCACAGGAGGAACCAGACCTCCCTACAAGGGAGATGGTGACTACCAATGAGGAAATCCTCACTGATGTTTCTTATTTGTTCTACTCAGACCCAAATTCATGACTGTTTTAATTGCTACTATATACAAAATGAGATCTCTTTCTGCACAATAAAATGTTAGCCAGTGATACAAAAACAACAATAAAAATCTAAACGAAAACCTTCAAGCCTGAGTGACTTCAATGTATGCAAATATACACCCACAAACCCATTTACTGAGATGAACAGCCACATGCTGCAGAATGCTGCAGTTACAGCAGAGTTCCAAAAAGAATGCATGGGGAATATCGATCTATTCCCAGTCTGCATGCCTGTGAACACCTGCTATCAGTGCCATGTTTCACTGAATGTGGATGCAAGCCACAGGCAGGCAACCACCGGTTGTAGGATCAGGGTCTGTGATGTTTCCCACAAGGTTTTGCATTATTGCAGTAAATAATTTTAAGAATGCTCAGTATTTAAACACCAAAATGCAACTTGCCACCTAAAAACATTAAATAATGAGGATGAAATAAGTAAAAGCCAAAGTCAATATCTCTCTGTGCAGTTCTTCTTACTACAAAATCAGTGGTGAATAAACAAGAGACCATATCCCATTCCTTCAAAATCACTATAACTTGAAATTCTATAGCAAAAACTCACAAATTATAGTTTTTATCTGTTTTGTCATTGTTGTTCTTAATGAAATTACAGGACAAGAATTTTATTTCCATAAGGCTTTTGAAAAGGATAGGTCTCTCTAAAGTGGCAGTGTGCCCTTTAGAAAAACAAAAATAGAGGCACAGTTTACTTGTGACTTGATAGAAATAAACATACCATGTTCTGTTAAACACTGTTGGCAAATATACATCTGCTGAAGTTATAAATAAATACACATAGGTAAATGAAGCAGTATGTAGATGTGTAAAATTATGACTTAGAGTAGCTCTTAAACTGAATGACCAAACACCGTACAGACATTCATATTTTTAATGGCATGAAGCTGAGTTGGGGGAGGTTTAGGTTGGATGTCAGGAAGAAGTTTTTCTCACAGAGAGTGGCTGGTCACTGGAACAGCTCCCCAGGGCCGTGGTCACAGCACCAACCTGACAGATCTCAAGAAGCATTGGGACAATGCTCTCAGGCACACGGTGTGACTCTTGGGGATGGTCCTGTGCAGGGTCAGGAGTTGGACTGGATGATCCTAATGGGTGCCTTCCAACTTAGCACATTCTGTGATTCTGTGATTCTATGATTTAACTCTGATTAGTGAACTACATAGAAATATTTTTTCACATATTAAGAGGTTACTAAACAGCTTATGTCTGATTTAATTCAGCAAACATCCAATTGAAGGACATCTGATTTGAGACTGTAGCCGACTCATCTTTCCTGTTCTACCTAATCCATAACATAGCAAAGAACTCTATCATATGACTGGGCTGGGCTACAAACAAACTAAAATATCATAATGCACCAATTATATGAGTGAAACACGCTAATAATTTCTTGTGCACAAGGCTGGACATACTTTTGCTCTCAGGCGAACACTCCCAGAAAAATGGAAATAGCAAAACAAGTGGCATCAACAATACATTAAAGTGTCACCAGAGAGATGGAGCTGAGCTCTACACAGCCTAGTTCTGGGACTTGTCTTCCTGCCTTACTCTGGTACTCAGATTTCTACAGCTGATACTAGAACGACTGATGAACCATAAAAAAAAGATGTATGATACATGTATATGAAAAAGTAATTATGAGTAATCTTAGAATGCATTGGCAAACTTTCACATTCACATTTTTAGTTATATTGAGCTCTGCAATATCGGGGAGTTGAAACCTTTGAGGTCAAGACACATTCTTTTTGGCACATGTTTGTCTGATTTGATATTTTTCTAAGAATGCTGAAAGTATCATGAGTTAGCTAAGCTACCAACACAGAGAAGTTCAAAATATAGTCAAATTCTTTGAAGACTGGAAAATAGAAATAATTTTTTTGAAAAAAACCCCAAGCCTTCTATCAAGTCACAATCACAAAACAGGCATAAAACAAACAGGCTATGGAAATGCCCTCATTCTGGTCAAGGATATAAGGGTTAAATCCACATATTTGTAAGAGGATTGAGAAAACCTACTGGAAGCATGATCAACCCAAGGCCGCCACCACAGCTTTTTTTTGCCCTTGGCTTTCTCTTTGTCTGCATCTCCTAAAATAAAATATGTCCAAATATTAATTTTACAAAATGAGAAACATATTTCTTACACTGATTAATAATTTTTAATTTCTCTCAAAAGAGCTAAAATTTCATGAGCACATCAGATGTCAGGTCTACTGAGTACATTTAATATTAAAATAATTCAAAACCATGACCACAAAGCAGAAATACTCTGGTTTATGCAGTAGTTAAAACAGCATTCCCCTCTAAAACAACTAAAATGTTGATTTTTCTGTTTTAAAACATACTGTCACAGTTGACCGTAATTTAAAGAGCAAAAAAATTTCCCTCCTCTCAAATCCCCTTACATTTCAGGCTCCAAAAATTTTTAAATCCACTAAGTGCTGATCCCAGGTCAATGCTGGAAATGTGGCACTAGATAGGCATGATTTTATCTGTTCCTATGATTTTAAATAACATTTAAAAGCACACAAACATTTCAGTGACTGAAAAAAATCCAGAACAGCATCCAGAAAACATTGCTGGAAAAATGTTGGTGCTACCTATATATAAAACTGTGGTTTATAGCTACTGACTTTTATCAAAACAAACCTCTCACTCTTTTCAGCTCTTTGCCAACAGCCTAAAGTTAACCAAAAGTATCCTCAAAGCAAACTATTTTCTCTAAACCCTGTTACAGTAAGTAACACAGATTTTTTTGGCTGAATCAAACATGAAACTGATACTCAGCTAACAACATTGTTACATGCTGGCAGTTTTCAAGAACAATTTATCTCTTGTCCGACTAGCAGGTCTATCCAATCTCAACTCAAATATGGTACAGTAGCCAGTGCTACCTTCGTCATCTTCTTCAGAAACCTTCCGAATCTCTGGCCCCTCTGAGGACTCCTGGTTCATGCTTAGCATCCTCTCTTTCCCCTTCTTGTATTTTTGCTGCCTGGCTTTGATGCGATCCATTCTAGCAAAAGGAAGAATCTTATCAGATTTACGCCTTCACTCTTTTTGTCCCACCCTGGAAAACAAGTGTTAAACACATGCATGCACACACACACACACTCTCTGCAGCACTTCTGAGGGAAATATTCTGCACTGTCATTAGTCCTGCCCTTAAACAGAAGGAGTTACATTGCTTTGAAGGGGCTGGCTGGAAGTACCAAGCATAGATGTTCGCTCCATGGTCAGTGAGAGATGGGTTTCCTGCTATCACGACTGCTTAACCTACTCCCACTCAACTATCTTATTATAATTTAAAATTGGAAGAATTGCTGTCAGGAGTTACAAAAAATAAAGCACTGAGAAAAAAAGGACTTTGCCTCATTCAGTGCTTTTCCTGAAACCTGCCACTCTGAACCAGGGATGTGGCTGTTCCTGCACTGTCTCTACTACATCTTCACCCTTTAGGATCGTTTGTCTCAATGGACACCAGTGACAAGTGGTGACCCTTGGGGGTCCAGTGCTATTTTTAGTGTCTTCATCAATGACACTAAATGACAGACATTGGGATCAAGTGCACCCTCAGCAAGTTTGCAGATGACACCCAGCTGTGTGGTGCCACTGGCACAGCTGAAGGATGGGTTGCCATCCAGAGGGACCCAGACAAGCTCAAGCAGTTGGTGTACAGGAACCTCATGAAGCTGAGTAAGACCAAGCACAAGGTGCTGCACCTGGGTCAGGGCAACTCCTGGTATCAACACAGGCTGGGGTATGAACTGATTGAGAGCAGCCCTGCCAAGGATGGCTTGGGGGTGCTGGTGGATGAGAGGCTGGACGTGAGCCTCAATGGGCACTCCCAGCTCAGGAACGCAACTGTGTCCTGGACTGCACCCAGGAGGGTGAGGGAGGGGATTCTGCCCCTCTGCTCTCATGAGACCCCACCGGCAGTGCTGCATCCAGCTCTGGGGTGCCCAGAACAGGAGGGACAGGGATCTGTTGGACAGAGTCCAGAGAAGGGCCAGAAAGGTGATTAGAGGATGGAGCACCTCTCCTATCAGGAAAGGCTGAGACAATTAGGGTTGTTCAGCCTGAAGAAAAGGCTCTGGAGAGATCTTATTGTGGCTTTTCAGTGCTTGAAGAGTACTGAAAGATGCGGCCAAACATTTTTGCAGAGTCTGTTGTGAGGACAGGGGACAGTGGTTTTAAACCGAAGGAGGGTTGCTTTATATTGGCTATAAGGAAAAAACTTTTACAATGAGGGTGGTGAAACACTGGAGCAGGTTCCCCAGAGAGGCAGTGGATGCTCCATCCCCAGACATTCAAGGTCAGGTTGGGTGGAGCTCTGAGCTAATTGATCTCTTTGAAGATGTCCCTCCTCATTGCAGGGGGGTTGAACTAGATGACCTTTAGATTTTCCCTTCCAACTCAAACAATTGTATGATTATGTGATTCTACATAGGTAGCAACAGGGTCCCTGCAACCTTCTGATGGTTCTTCCATTACACAGGGTGGAAGAAGCTGTCATGAGTGGGCTTTGACTCTCAGTTAGGAAGCAGTTAGAGCTTTTCATGCATCATGCTGGAGGAGCACTGAAAGCTTTCTGCAGTTACCAAAGAAGCATGTTGGCTGCATGCAAGAGAAATCAAAGTGACTCATGGGCTGTATAAAGAGAAAGGATACCCAGGCCACTTAAACTGAATGGAAATATTTTTAGTGAAGGTAAACATATATTTTGCACTCAAACACAAGTGCACAAGTGTGGAAGAACCACAAACGAAACAGAAGGAGCAGTCATGCAACAAATTTTTCCAGGAATACGGATTACAGATATACAGAAAAAAATTCTAATAGTGGTAAAGCACTTTTATAAAAGAAAGTGCTAGATAAATACCAGAAGCCAGTATTTCTATCAAAGAAAATGCTAGTTAGATACCAGCAATCAGTTAAATATGTACATATGTATGCACAGAAATATGTAGAGATATATATATATATATAAAAATACATAAAAACATTAAATACATACTGTCTTTTCAGTTGATCCATTGATTTTTTTTCCTCTTCGATTCTTGCCTTTACAGCCTTGACAATTGTAGCCTGAAAAAGCTCAGCACCCCTACATCAGAAAAAAGGAGATGACATGTTAAATGTTTCTAACGTTTCCTTACGGCAACTAATCACAGAGAACTCTATGTTCCCTCTATACATGACTTATCTGCATCAAACAAAACTAATCCAGGGCCTGAAAGAAACAATCAATTGCTCTAAAATAGTAACATCTTTACAGCCAATCATTTCAAGATCTGGGGCCAAATTTTGTGAACCCTACTCAGCCTGTATGTTCCTCTAGCAGCTGCTCAAGGAATTCAGTTTCCAGTCCTCAAAAGACAGAACACAAGTAGGTTCAAGGCTGAGGAAGGATTTCTTGCACACCTCCAGGAGCACATCGGATGCACCTCCATTTCTTTACAGTCATTCCAGCATTATAATCACCTCAAGCCCCTGCCTCAGTCAACCTGGAAGTTGTGAGCAATGTCCAGCTTTATCCAGGGCCACAGTGAGCATAGATTCAGCTTCACTTCTACCCTCTGAAAACTATGGTGCTTTCAGTCTGACAACACAAGCCCTTGAGCAAATTTCTGGTGTGCCAAAAGAATATGGCTTCTCACCTCACTACCTCAGAAATGTAATCAGCTCATTGATTTGAAAGTTATGGCCATTCTTCCTGATTCATGAGCTCTTGAAGGCTCTTAGAAGACTCTCAAAGTGTCTCTTAAAGAAGTAGCCTAGATGTAAAGCCTTTCTTTTGTCAGGAATTCAGTAAGAAAAACTATAATTTTAGAAGTCCGCTCTTTCATTCTGTATGCACCTTTCCCTATATAGGAGGTATTTTGATACTCATGATTTTGCTTCATGCTATTTTCACTGTGAACTCAGCACACCAAAAGAGGTACAAAAAGGCCATATCCAGCATAACTGGGCATTGGCACTGGAATTCACCCCAGAACAAAAGCCTAAGAGATGCAATGTGAGCTGGAGGTGCAGGTGTTTTGGTAGCCCTCTTTACAGTGCTGAATTTTGTTTAGTATTGGCAGCCATACATGTCCCCTTCTTAAAAAGATCCCTGGAAGAGGAAGATAAAAACTATTTCCTTTCATTACATGCAAGCCCAATTTTGCCCTGAAACACAGCCAGAAATCAATGTCTGTATGTTTTCTGAGGGAAGAGAAAAAAGCCACAATACATTTAATCCAATATTAACAAAAGTAATTTCTTAGAAATCTTATGGAAATTAAAATCATTCCTCATCTGCCTTCTTATTATAAACCAGAAGAATGTTTGTGCTAGTGATGGCTATGAGTGGATGCTGGTGGTGTAACAAGCCAAGGTTAACACTTCCTTGCCAAACCTAGTCAGCGTTCAGTGATGTGACACTTCCCAAAAGTGTTCCCATTTCTTCCCAAGCCAGACATTAGACCTGTCCTGGCTTCTTCCTCCTGCAACGTTTCTCGAGAGGGGATTTCTAAGGACAATTGTCTCAAATGGGCTCTGAAAGCAGAATATTTTCTTTCCAAGACTTAAAAACTCTGACATTCTCTTTTGTGCATATTGGTGTTGAGAGAATGCTGCAACACGCTTTCAGAGCTTTTAATAGGAGCAGCAGATGGTATTTGGTAGAAAGAATGGTTTAATTTCTATTAGATTCTCAATTAATTTGTTTTCTTGTGTGTCCTTTGTGAAAGGTGGGTTTGCAATTATGAATTTAGCATGGATTGTTTAAATCAATGTTAAAGGACTGTTTTGGTACTACCTATCATAAACAGTAAGTAACTACTGCCATCATGAGAGCTTTGAGCTGTTTAATTTAATTTCTTTTAAATTTTCTGTTACCTTGATGCCAATATCTGAGAAGCTTTTATATCTGCAACCACATGAAGGAAGTAGTAACTCATGAAGACTCTTCTTTGCAGCAGCAGGAAAGCAAAACATATACTGTCCCAAATGATTCCTGCTTCTCCACTGGGCAGTTTACAATCTACATTGCTCGTTGCTGGAAAAAGACACCATCAGTGTTAAGTATTCTTACATAATGTTTAATCAATTAAATAATCCTAGCCTTTAAAACTATTTGAATAATTTTAGATTTTTCTAAAGAAAATAGTACTGCATTTCCATTTGAGGTGTACCATAATTTCTTTTACAACAAACTGAAAAGCTTCCAACATGATGTCCCATGACAAGTGAGAATTCAACAGCAGTGAACCATTCGCATATAAATTCACCCTACTTTAGTAACTACTTGAAAACAAAGAATAGAAAAGGCATATTTTTGGTTACACTGAATTCTTTTATTTCAGTGTTTCCTAAAATGGCATATTTCAATTTTTTCTTCTCTTCAAAGTGACTTTTTCTCTCATTTTTTAAAATAAGAACACTATCAACGGGAGAAAGAAGTGGCTTATTTTTGTCAAAATGACTTTTTGACTGCCACCATCTAATGTTTTTGTTTTTCCTCTCTACAACTCAGTTCAATGTTCCTTTCCATTGCATAAGAGAAGAAATATTTGAGACCACAAAACTGCTTCCTTTGGGGTAGGAGGAGACAGGCAGAGAGGAAATCCCATTCCTCCTACCTCTAGATTTTGGCTCGGGCTATTTCTTTCTTTCTTTATTTTCTGTAAGACAGTTCTCTTGGGGATATTAAAAAATTAAAGCTGGGTTTTGTGTAGCTGGACTAGAAACTACATGGCCTATGCTGCCCTACATAAGGCATCAGAAGGACTCAAGGGACAGGCTCTGGCTCGAAGCTGGCTTTTCAAGCAAGCAAGGCAATCTAATAGCTCTGGAAGGTCAAACTCCAAGAGCTTCAAAGTCTGCTGTGCCCAAATCCTGGCAGGGTTGAAAACCTGTGTCTAAGCTTCTGCTGCTGCCCAAAAGGTTTTGGATAACACAAGAACTCCTGGGCATCTTTCATCCTGTGAATTTGCGTCTTCATATTTACTTTCTTTTCCCCTATTCCACACTTACCTTTTAGGATCAATCATGATGACAGGAATTCAGAATTTTTCTGCAGACTCACTAGGACGAAACAGCTCTTTAAATTCAGAAAAAACCCAAACCAAACCCAAAAAACCCACTAAAAAAACTGCAAGCATTTTCAAACTGTTTATCCAAGGTGTCAGGACAAAGTGGAGAAAAATTAATAGCTCACTGGGTGTGAAGGGTTTTGCTCTCCAAACTTAATTAATCCCTTCTCTCACCTCCATTCACAGACATTAGCCACTCCATTCCTTTTAGCAACACATGAGAATAATCACAAGGAAAAAACCTGCCTAAACTCTCTGTGCAAGCAGAAAAATTACCACTTTCATGCCATTTCAGTGAGTTGAACTGGTTTACCCTTTGAACCACCGAACCCTGGTACGCAGGGAGGAGTGGGAGTCCACACTCCACACGGGGAGTGCAGCTGCGAAAAGGTGCCCTGTCCTTGCAGTGATGGTGAGCTGACCTTTTAGCTCAAGTTATATAACAAACAAGAGCATTACATCACCTGCATATTCAGGGAAAATGTGTTAAGTGCCAATATCAGTGAATCGTTCATTTACAGCAAATGCTGACTGTGGGTGGATGTATGGGGATGGTGGTAGTTTTCTCTGTATATGTGTCTCCCTTGTTTCTGTGAAATATTTTCAGTATTCTGTATTGTTAATAAATATAGGACCAAGATTTTTCAAAAGTTAATATGTCAAGGGAAGGCACGACTTAAATATGCTATAAGATTTTAAAGGTGATTCTTTATTTATAGAAAATTATGAAGAAAAATAAGTATACTTACGAATATGGTAGCCTTTAACTGTACAAGCCAGGCTAAATGCCTGAATCACCCAGCAACTATTCTTAATTAATGATTCAATGTAGCCACATGCCCCAATCTGCGAAGTAAAAGGGCAGTTTCATATAACAAGACATAGAAGAAATAAAGATAAGAAAAGTTGCATCTTTTTACATTACATGAGAAATAATACAGCCAAGGGGAGTCAAATCATTGTCATTACTAAAAGAGCTTGGAAGAAAGAGTGGCTTGACCAGTAACACACAAACTACTCTCAGACAGAATTTGGGTTTTTGGTTATCAGTGAGACAGGAGGTGTGTGGGGTTTGTTTGTGTTTTTGCACAGAAAGGGACACATCTGGCATATGATGTGATGCGACAACTAAGCAACTTTTATAAATCACTGACTTAATCTTGCAAACGTACATGGACAAGCTTAAGACACACATAGCTCCACTGAATTCCCAAGCATAACATGAAGCACATATGTAA
The DNA here is from genome assembly GCA_013390045.1 of Picathartes gymnocephalus. Lineage (NCBI taxonomy): Eukaryota > Metazoa > Chordata > Aves > Passeriformes > Picathartidae > Picathartes > Picathartes gymnocephalus. Next base: position 21,868 of record WEKY01039637.1, read on the forward strand.
GCATTTAGTACATTTGCAAATTCAAACCACCCATAAATCAATTTTATTTCAGTATAGTGACTTAAATACATGTAAAAAGAAAAATGCCTGTTCTTTGCAGTCAAGCACTAAAAATGTTCAAAGCTAAAAAGCAATTGCCAGGAATAAATCCAAATTTATCTTTCAAAAAGATTGAAATTACTGCCTTGTCTTAATCACCTACCAGTGCCACTGCAAGGACACAGACAAAAAGGTTAATTAATGCAAGAAAATCTTTAATATTTTGCAGAAGAATTTGACATTTAATTATCAAATACGTCTGTTTCCATCTGAATTTCACACTAGTTCTAAAGGAAACAGTACTGGGGTTCGTAAGTTTGTAGTCAGCTTCACTAATTACATTACATCACACGACTGCATCTCACGCTAGGTTTGAAAATTCTTTATTTAAATAAATTGTCTAATTAAATGTGCAGTATTTATCAACAGTATGACTAATCTTGCACTTCTTACTCATTTTTCACTCCACTGAGATTTTCATGAGACTTCTAAGGAGAGACTTCATTAGGCAAAGAATCCAGAACCTGGCCCTTTGAAAACAGCTTGTGAGCTTTCACAGAGACCAACTGAGCACATGGGTGCACATTTTCCTATGATGGATATGCACTGCCACTCCTAGGCTGGATTGAAATGGAGACTGCTTTGTGCTTGCAGAGGGCTGTGAAAAGGACTTTTAATGACCACTCAATGCACTGTGCACACTTCCAGTGAAACTGAAGTGCTGAGGGCAGAGGAAAGGCAACAGCTACCTACCGACAGGATGTTCTTCATGGTGATCACGAAGACGTTGTAGGCAATCAGCCAGTCCCAGTAACGCAGGATGCTTCTAATGGGCTTCAGCAACAGGTCTCCACCAAAGAGAAGGAAATAGAAGCAGGCCACCAAGTAGCCCATACAGAATATGCTGATCCTTGTGGTTCCCGTGATGAAGATTATGGTAAGCACAAACCAGAAGAGGTAACTAAATATTATCACCTTATACATATCTAAGTAGGACCTGGAAGTAAAATAAGGAGAAAAAGTTACCATTTTTTTTTTCTGAGGGCAATGTTATTTTTCCTCTTCCTGCACTAGTGGCAGTGACACTTGTGCCTAAGGTCTTCTGGGCATTCTGTCCCACTTCAGCATTTGTGCAGGTGTTCACCACTAACACCATAGTCCGGGGGTTTGGCCTATGCACGGGTCTGCCCGGCTCATGCACTCCACTCCAGCTCATTCCTGTGTCTAAGTATCTTGGTACACCTGGTCAGGTTGTGCACCTGTGCTTGCTGCAGGACCAAGCCTTGTATCATGGAAGGGAGGAAAACCTGTTCTCACCAAACTTCATGGTAGAGGGATATTATCTGGCATTCCCATATATGTGATCTAAAAGATGTCTGAGATCATCATTTAAGAAGTCTGAGAAATAGTATAGCAAATCTACTTTAAAAAGCCAACTAGAGCACGCCACTGCAAACAATCCCACGTTTATTCATGACTTCTAGGGAATTCAGCATGGTCAAAAGACTAGTTTTCAAAGACAGCTGCTAAAAATACCTTTCTCTAATGGAGATCAACTGCAGAAGTTTTGAGGGGCAAAAGGTTTCTACAGAAAAAGAAATGCGATAGAATTTACTGAAACGTTTTCCAGGAGGCTGTGAGACAGAGCTATCTGAAATCAGCCTGGTCCACAGTGGGAAAGAGAGAGAAACAATTTGGTGTTTTCAGAATCCTTAAAATCTTGACTTAATATTGACTCAGTGAGCTTTCAAACAAGAATATCTGCCAAAGGCAATACCAAATACTACATATAGCTAAACACTGCAAAACCAACTAATTCTTAGTTTCCTCCCATTTATAGTGTTTTGATTCCAAATCTAACTGTGTTTTCAGAGTCTGCTCACCCAGGCTGCGTAACTACATTTGTCAGGAAACCAGGCAGGGAGACAGAGCTACGGGAGTGCACATATACCTAAGCCAAACCATGTGAGGAGCAAATGAACTAAATGCACTGTATGAAGCCACATAAAAAGGCCCCTGCTGCTTGATGTTCTCAGGCTCAGAACTTTCTAGGAGTATGTATTTATAGTCCTACATTTACAGGCCTGTATTACACATTTCACCCGAGAGGCATTTAATGAAAGGTAACAAGAAAGCTCCTTTATGTTTATTTCCCACAAATATTTAAGAGATTTGTGATCTACTGCCTGTGAAATCTAAAAATATCATGACTTTGGAGATGTTACTGGGTTCTGGGTGATAAAACATTAACAAAGAATCAGTATGCACAGGGAAAATAAAAAAGACATCACTTGAAGAAGTCTGCATTGCCTTGATATGCTCTAGAGATGGTGCTCTCATTGTTTCTCCAGAAAATAATATTCTGCTTGACATTCCTTTAATAATAAGTACTGGTGTGTGGGGTGGCTAGGAAGAGATCACTTTCCTGACACTGCTCTACATCAAAAAGCTTGTCCTTTGCAACCAATATCATGCATCAGCATCTTTTGAGAAAAGCCCAAAATAGAACTGAATTGATCAAAAAACCAGCAACGTCTTAATACTCTTCAATAAAAATGAACTCTGACTCTTAGAGACAACTGAGACTGTCTCATTTCAAACTTCCCAACATATACACATGGCGCTTGCTTGAGTCACAATTAGAGACAATATGAAAAGGAAGACAATAATCTAGCTATTTTTTCACTATAAAGGTAGCCATTTGCTACATTTTAGCAGTCATCTCAATATTAAATACATTTGTTCTTCTTATATCCAAAATATACATTAAATATAATAGCTTTGGGCATCTCTAAACCAACCAAACAACAAACCTGGATGTAAAGGAAAAATTCTCAGAAGGCAGGAGGCACTACAACTCTGTCAAGTGACAGATGATGTAGTTCTTAAAGACAGAAAGCATTCTGACTTTTATAACTGTGCAGTTACAAGCAAGTCCAACAATAAAAAGGGTTCCCAAGAATTCATCTTGGAGTGGACATCTTACAAAATGGTGTTTGAACAAGTCAGCCAAGGCACACCTAAACAATGAAGACCACCAACCATCCAAGGTAGTTCTGTGTTATCCCATGAAGAATGCCACATTGAACACAATGGAGAGAATCCTTCAAGCTGTCTCAGGTAGATAAAAATTTTCCTGAAATCGTGTTCCTTTCAGTTACAATATGCAAAATCTTATCTGTTGCAGCGTAGTCATGCACACCCCTAATTTTCATTAGTTGTTTATATTGATATGGATAGGTCAAGTGCTGTAAGAGCAGGAGCAAAGACATATCTTGGTGACGAGTTCTGAACATGTTACCTCTCAAATCATTTGACACGTTCTCATACGTAAATCTTTAAATTCTGCCTCAAAGCCCAGAAAGTTAGGAAGTGAGGAGTTTCAATGCCTTGTTCTGGAACCATAATGCAACAGTGGAAGGCTGAAGGACAAAGGCACCCCAATAGTTAAAAAGATCCCACACAAACCTATGAGGACAGTAAAGGTGCTTACCCTGTGTTTAAAAGGTTCTACATAGACAGGAGAAAATGCTTAATCTTAGATAGCATAGACTGTGATTTTATGCTTTCACTGCAGACCACACAGTTCATTCGTTTAATGTCATGTAAATCTTCCAAACCCTCATTCTCTAACTGTTCTTTAAATCTCCATTCATTCACCAAGAGCAAAAGGCCATCCTCAGGATGTGATATTTGACAATACACCTTGGAAATCTGCACAGCTGGTTCTCAAGGGGACAGTACCACTCCCCTTCACCCCTTCAGCTCTGCATTTCAGCCCCTTTTTAGCCTTTGGCTCTTTGAAAGGGTTTCAACACAAAAATCTGCAAAAGCCTATTTATTTGAGGGAGGACAGAAGGAAGGGATACTCTTCTGCCCATTCAGCCTCTGAACCAACTCAGTGCTGGTATGATGAATGCAGGAAGGTGGGAGGGTGCAGCAGGAGGCTAGGAACACAGTCACACATCTGAGGAAGATTAGCCACTACACCGGTGCACCAAAGGCATCAGGTTTTTGGTAGCATGACAGCCTCTGACTGAGAAATTACACAGAAGAAACCTGAAAGATTAATGAGAAATAAAACCCACGGATTTTCCAACCATGTCATTAGTAGAACCACTAATACTTTGGATAACATTTTGGAAAAAAATACCATATCAATTTGCTCAAAACCAAGGAAGGCAAAGTCTGAAGTTCATTCCACACATCCATCAAAGCCATTGTAACCTCAGATGGCTCTGTATATCAAATTATCTGCTTTTCTTTTCTGAAGTTTTATTGGTCTTACCATGATTGTTTCAATATTTTATTTCCACAGGAATTAATTTTTAACCGTAATACAATCCAGCCTGTTGCAGAGAGATTGCTCTAGGTGTAGTTGTTTTCCTGGCATGCTACATGATGTGTTTGGCTATGACCAGTCGAGTGTCTGGACCTCTGCCTGCAGGCACCAAGAGGTGCTGATGCTGCAGCCAATAACCTCTTTCAGGAAAGGTATTTGTCCTCAGCCAGCACTTTGAAATTTAGGGGAAGAACACACCTCTGCTTACACACTGGTGAGAGCCTTTTGTGATGATGGATGCAGCTCAAGGCCTCTTCATGCTGGAGGAGCTGCTGTTATGTAGCTTCACTGTTTTCCCTTAGCAGTGCCCTGCTTCATTTTGAGTGTGATATCCACATCCATATAACCCAAGGCTCCTCCTGTAGCCCTCTTCTGATGGCATATTGTCCCTATACAAATGTATTCTGTAAGCTACACCTACTCCCAAAGTTCTTCTTTCTTTCTTCCATATTTCGTATTCCTTACACTCTTAGCAGCCTTTGTGACCCTGCATCTAAGCTTGTTTCCCCTTCTAATCCCAACATTGCTAATGTTCTCAACCCAGCTTCCATCCTCACACCCTTTCCCTGGAGCTTTATTTTAGTTTTTAGAAGGCAGTTTCATTGATTTTCCCTTTGCCAAAAGCAACATCCAATCTCCTGAAACCTAGCTCCCTTATTTCAATGGACTTCTTCAAATCTAGTGTTGTGGATCCCTTAAGTCTTATTCGTACTATTTCTGTTAAAGCCGCTCAAGGAACTAATATTCTTTTACTATTACTTACCACTGAAGTCCTTCCTTCATGCTTGTATCCACCTTAAAAATATCCGAAGTCACAACTGTGTTATTTGTGGAGGCTCATTTTGTTAGCAACAGAATGTTTATCTGTTTTAAATAATAAATATGACAGGAAGCCTGTAATGTTCATTGGCAGGTCCTACCTCAGTAACCTAAGTTGGAACACACTTCCAAGACTGGCATTACAGCTGCCTTGCAGACACTTTACCTGACTCCCCTCATGATGGTTCCCAGAGGGCAGGTATTAAAGGAGACAGTTCAATGACTGTTTCTAAGTGGAAAAAAACAGATTACAACCCCAAGCTTTTTTTTTCCCTGACAATGTCTAAGAGAATGTCTGAAAACTTCTTGGGAACTGAAATGAGAATTTTCCAGCATTAAAGACTGTGGGAAAGGATTATCCTCAGTGTGGTTGCTTTAAATCCTGTATCATTCTAAAAGCTCCTACTTCTATTCTTTGTTCTTATTTCTGTTTCAAAGCCCTTTGGATATGCACTCTCTTGGGGTCAAGCATGTATCCCCTGAGAAATCTGGGGGTGGAAAGACATGAAAATTTCAGGAAACCTCTTACTTAGACTGTATTTATCATTGTTGAATCCAAGTATTTCTCCAGAGGGAAGAAAATGAAGCATTTTGGAAATATGTTCTTCTGTCACTGTTTATGTTGCAGTTAAAAGCTTTTTATCCATGTCTACTATAACAGTGACGAAGTAGTATCTTCTCAAGCAAAGTGACACTTCAGAAAGGGTGCTTTGGTCTGCACCTGCCATTCTTTTACATATCAGGCTTCTCAGAAAACACAGAAATACTAAGCACAACTTTTTTTTTTTTTAATTATTTTTTTTCCTGCTTCGTAATTTATTCATAACCAGGTTGTCTTCGCTTATTGTTTTGCTCTTTCCATCTGACTTTTGGAGAAATGCCATTATTAATTTCACTTGCTTAGATAAGGTTTGAACCAAGTTCTTGTCCATGCTACTAAATATTTAGACTGTTCTGAAACTTCTATTGAAAAGCACAAGAAACATTTTCAGACAAAGCCCTTTCAGTTCCAAATTGTCTTGGATGGAGGCCAGATACATACATTTTCTTCTGAGTATTACCCAGAGGTTGAGAGTCCTTCTTTTAAAGATTTATAACTCCTAATAAAAGAATCAACCCCCTTAGGGTACTGTCAGCTATTCTCTGGTGCTTCTTTAAAGCAAATTAGGCATTAAGGATCGCAAACAGGCAGTGCAACCTCTCAAAAATAACATAATCTAAAGCCTCGGATAATCTACATTGTAGTGAAAGCACTGGAAGAGACACTTAAGAGCTCAAACAAAGGTAAGATCCCTTAAAGAACACAAGACCTATTATACAGTTCATACTAATGAAGGTCTGTTTATACTTAGAGACACCATCCTATATGTTCCCATTACAGATTCATGCAGCTAACACAACAAACAAATAAGCAAACAGACAAACAAAAAGAGAAGTTACAGCTTAAAAAGGAGTGGAAGGAAGACCTGGGGAACTACATATGACTGAACCTTCCCTCTGTGCTTGGGAAGATCATGGAGCAGGTCTTCATGGAAGCAATGTTAAGGCATATGCAAGACAAGAACATGATCCTAGCATGGCTTCACTAAAGGAAAATTGTGCCTGCCCACTCTGGTGGCTTTTGATGATGGAGTGACTACAACGCTTTGTAAGGTCAACAAACAGAGAAATGTCATCCACCTGAACTTACACAAAACCTTCAAGATGGTCCTAAACGACATCCTTATCTCTCTAGATTGGAGTTCCAGGCCAAGTCTGATGGGGCTTTGAGCAACCTGGTCTACTGGTAGGTGTCCCTACCCTTGCTAGGGAGGTTGGAATTAGATGATCTTCCTTTGAAATGGAAGGTCATCCATTCCTTCTCAATGCAAAACAGTCTATGATTCCATGATTCTCTGCCCAAATATCTACAAGAAAAGATATGATAAACAGGAATTTCCTTTGTTCCTGAATGCATTAATTAATGGATTTTCTAGTAATTCATTACTCATTTTACAAACAAAAATGTCCTTGTTCTTTTTTCTTTCTTTGCCTTGTTCTTCTCATTCTCCTCCTTATTCATACAACATAAAACTGTCACATGAAATGGTTGCACAGATTTTGGCATTTAGGTGGAACAAATATAAAGTGATCACAGTTTATTTGTTCAGCTCACATCCGCTAATTGGTTCTCTGATTTTCTGGGGCTTTTTGTACTCTCCATCAGTAATATTAACTACTGCCTAATACATGAATATTTCAAAAGTTTCCCCTTCAAAGCTATTTCAAGATAGATTTGGCAACCAATTGTAACAGAAGCAGCGGGATCATCCTAAAAATCTTGAGAAGGACTTCTAGTGATACCACTTAAAATGGTAAAAGAAATGTATGTCATCAAAAGGAAGGTTTTTATGGACACTAGTTCTAGACATTTTTCTATTCCTGTCGTACTCAGACATTTGTTGGTAACATTCATACACAGATCAAGTTAATAGAACACCACAGCTCAGTAATCTTACTCTTCTCCTTTACTCTTGTGATACTGCACAAACTTTCAGAGATAACTTCAAATAAGAGCATGTCCAGCGCAATTAGAAGTGCTGAGGTAAACTGTGTTGGCTGAAATGATCACACAATGGAACAGTTCCATTGTTTGAAGGCCATTCACAACAGACTGCCTCAAGCTCTGCCCCTTTATGTATTATTCACCTTCTTAAACAACATTGTATGTAATGCTCTGAACAGGAAGACATGTCAGTTGTCCTTCCACAACACTTTTAAGGTTCTTATTTCTAGATGAAATAGCACAAAGGACAGTCTCCTAGAGTATTATTTTGATTGTGCTTAGAGAACAACTCAGCAGGACACAACTGATGACTTCTTGGGATTAAACACATACATGGGAAACTGCAGACTACAATGGATTCTTGCTAACATGCCTGTGTTTGGGGGGAAACCACCAAGAGCACTTAACTTCAACATAAATGCCGCCCCACCGGGCATTCATGGAGGGAAATTAAAATTTGAGTACCAAGATTCTTTCTGGACTTGGAAATATAGAGGGTTAGATTAATCTAACAGCTGAACTACCTTTTTTTCCCCAAACTTTCTAAATCCACATGTGAACGGATAGCATGCAAGAGCTTGTGACCTAAAGGTGAACATTTTGCAGTGTGTTGGTTGTCTAAGACAGTGGTGGGACATGATGATCCTAAAGGTCTTTTCCAACCTAAACAAGTCTATGATTCTGTGAATGCAGGCTTTCAGGCAAATTTATCACTGAAGTTCTCTGAAGAGCACTTAAAATAATCATCAGTTTTAGGAAGACATGTTTGCATCCACCCTGTTCTAAACCAGATGCTGATCACCCAGAAATTAACTATCTGCTCTCTCGTACAGCAGTATGTTAGATGGGAACATACATGAATACAAATTCCAAGTAAAATTGGAAGCTGTGAGAGTGACTTTTAGCCTAGTGAACTTTATGAAAAGGAAGCGCTGTATTTTCCAAGCGTTTAAGATTCAGTTTTTACCGGCAGTGAATGAAGTCAGGAACAGGATTATGCTGGCTAAAAGATGCTGCATCAAGATTCATGCAAATTTCCACATTGTCTCCAGCCATGATTCGTACTGCAGCTTTGTTTTCATCCTCAAATGTCTGCCTTTGCAAGGATGCACACAGAAGCAGCATGAAGTCATCTAGGAGAAAGCAGTCATTGCAAGGAAAAATTCAGTCATCAACATAGGCGTAAGGAGAGTTGTGATACCATGTAATGTAGTTACCAGACTCTTTTCGCACACATTGAACCTCCAAGACTGAGCAGTTTTCAATGCATTTAACTTTGAATTGTAATCTATTAATGTTTTTAGGTTTTTCACCTGTCATTTTCTATGACTTTTATAGAGAAATATATGAGAAAAGGAGAAATATTCAAGCATTTTGATGTTGAATCATTAAAAAAGGGATACAGAAATAGCAGATGCGAAAATTACTAGTTCTGTGAATTTTGCTACTACATTCAAAGCCATGCTTAGTATTCGATCTCCCAGAAAATCTGTCATCTTGCTACTGAAGACTAAATAAAAAGACTAGCTTCAAATTCCACTGTACAGATGATTTAAGCAAAGGACATACAAACACTTCATAACTACGTGCTAAAATACTTACACACAAGGAAGACAGGGTTTGGTCTCACAATGAAGTCTGGAAAGTATAACCACTTTATGATGTTGGAGTTGAAGTTGGCATTGCCACTTCTCCATGGATAGTCTGTGTGACCAAAGCATGCAAAAATTCAGTCAGTACTTTATAACAGTTACTTAATCCTTTTCTTCAGAATACTTACCTATTTCCCAGCACTCTTCTATAAAAGCAAGTAGCAGTAGTTTTCCACAAAGGGTGTCCTTACCTTTACAAGGAGCAGGTGGGATGCCAATGCAAAGGAAGTACTGGAATGTAATGATGCATGCTAGAAAACAGCAATATTTTGGCCAAATCTCTGCAATAGCTTTTCTCCTACGTCGATACAATACAGCAATCAGCCAGAAGGCATGAATCATTGCATAAAAATCCATCCTTTGACCAATTACATTCACAGATAGAAGAAAACAGGTCTGGAAACAAAGTAAAGAAACATAAATAACTTTTACAACCTCTAGCTAGCTAGATAGAGGCTAGCCAATACAGCGATAATAAATTATTGTGGATGCTGACAGAATACTTGGATGTGGCTGTGTCTGAGTGGAGGAAGCCTGTGCAAACCAACATGCTCCTACAGCAACTTCCACCACTCCACCCAAACAAGCAAATTTTTGATACTCTTCTATCCAGATCAAGTTTCCACTATGTGATATCTAAAGATACAGAAAAGAAAGAGCCTTGTCACAATATCTGGTATGTGAAATGTTTAACTGTTGCCAGGCAAAGAACATATTACACAGCCACATATTTTGATAGGATGTGGAAAAGAAGAGGAGCTATTAAGACTGGTAACAACTAAAAGGGATCCACATGTAGGAAATGGACAAGGTATTTAGACCATACAGCTTCTGTTGGTGATGGACTAATCCAGTCAACTCCTGCAAGACAGCTTTAGCTCTCCATCATTCTAAAGGCTCTACATTCCAGCATTTCTGTTCTCTGGTTTCACTGAAATTCAGTACCATGAAACATGTTTCAAAACTTACTGAACACTTCATTTATTCAGTGTACTACACTATTTTGGTTTTTTCTCTCCCCACATTAAAATGAGCTTAAAATTATTTCCCAAAGGAAATAACTTGCTGTTTTCTTTTAACTTTCACTCATTCTTAATCCTCAGCTGACTGTGAACAGTTTACTCCATTTATCAGTAGCAAGTGGTAGTATTGTTTAACATATGGGTCAAGAGCATTATTATGATTAAATTTAGGATGCATTACTCTGGGAGTTGCCTTCTTCAGATAGGCATAGAAAATTGTGAAAAACCACTATTTACGCAAAAGGTTTTTGAAAGTACATTTCATGTATGCATGAACAAAGAGACAAGGTAAGAGAACAGAGATGACTAACCTAAATGATGACTAAGAAGCATCTACATGTCAAACACAGCCCAAGCTAGTATTCTAAACTAACACATTCAAAAGGTTTGGAATGATAATCTAAAGAAAAGTAATACATATTTACCTCCAAACCAAACTTGTAGAAGAAGTAGTTTATGAAATATTTGACACAGTTTACAAGTCCATCATCCAGATGTGCTCTTGTAATATCATGGAAAATGGTTTTAGTCACAGGTGCAGTGAGGTTATTTCGACATCTGTAGTATTCTTGATGACGGTAGATTGTAACTTCAAAAGCCAGAATAGCCAGCATCAGTAAGTTATTCTATGGGAGACACAGTCAGGGGAACAGTAAGTAAAAGTCAAAACCACAAGAGGCTATAAAAATTTCTGATAGGCATAAAGCCATTAATACTCAAATTGATGTTATCACTGAGGACTTCTGCACTCCAGAATGCACTGGCACCTATTCCCAGATACCATGATAGAAACAAATTAAGGTTCACACCAATTCTTGGATTTTGATGAATCATACAGACACCCAGAAGATACTTATAAAGACATTAATTGAAAAACACTATAATAAAAACTAGTTGCGGAAATGAAGGGAAGGAAAAAGGCATTGACCCCTCCATGTGCCCTCTCATATTTCATAGCTTCTCTTAAGGTATCATGTTTTGTTTTGTTTTGCAGGAGATAGAAGATACAAACATACACAAAAGTCATCTGCAGAGGTTTAGCTGTCAAGTCGTAACTTTCCAGAACAAGGATGTTGGGTAGAGCAAATGTAACCTGGGCACTCTTTTACATGAGCAGTCTATCTGTCAGTCTTCTCTCAGGCACAGCTCCTTTTGTCCCAAAGCCAGATTGACGAGGATGCAGTCAAGGGTGGCTATGAATTGATTTTTTATTTATCTCAGGAGGGAGATCTGCCCTATGCTCAATAGAAGAGAGGTACTAAGTCCAAAAGTTGGTTAAAAAGACCAACTCAGAAAAAGTCCCTCAAGGAAGTCATAACTGAAGCAGAAGTGGCAAACTCTAGATCTCTGTTCTCTGAGAAACATTTGGGACAAGAATCTCCTGAAACAGGTGCCACTGTGATTTTTATGTTTTCTGACAACCTTAAACTGTGTATATAGAATTTTGGAGATAATTTAAATTAGTAAGAGATATGGTTTTCCCAGGATTTGGCACATTTTCACTATAAGTAATGTTTTCTAATCAAGACAGGAATAATAAAACACTGCTCAGAGGCATCAACCAAAAACAAGAAGAAAAACAAAAGGCATCCATTTACTAGTGTTTGAATGAATGATTCTCTTAACTCATCATATTTTCTAAACTGTAGCTAAGGAATAAGCACTTAAAAAAATTAACTGCCTCTAGCACACACTGTCATTCAGGGCAATTACTTCAATTAGACCCATCAGTCCTTTGGTACCTGAAAGCCATGGACCTCTTAATTACTTAGAGTTCTCAAATATCACACTTCTTAAAGAGCTTTTAACAGATGGTAGAGTCCAAAAGCGATACTTCTACATGAAAGAATAACTTAATTGGTACTGAATCCTTTCTGGAAATGTTCTGTGCAATGGATGCAGTTTTCTGTTGCCTCTTTCCCTTTGTGTTTCCCTCTTATCAATAGTTTGCATTACATTTTTTTTTTGTGTGTGACAGATTATTTATTTCAAAGACAATGCTACTTTCATCACAAATAAGAAAATATCTGAATATAGATAATTAAAGAAGTTACCCTTAAGTACACAAGAAGGGGATTAGACTTTCTCAATCCAACCCACTCTGCAGGATCAACTGGCCCACTGTAGAGCACTGAGGTTTTGAGTTCTTCTAAATTGACCTTAGTTTCATTCTCACCTGGCTAAAAAGAAAATGCAACAGTTATAAAACATGACTTTGAGACTGCTTGGGGAGCATATGATAATCAACAATAATACATCAGGTGAACTGCTATTTTTGTACTTTATATGCTTCCTTTTGCTCTCCTTCACTGAAGAACACAGCAGTCAAACCTTTTCAATATGCATTTGTACTCACCAATGTACAGTTACTGGAAAAAGTCTTGGGATCAATAGATGTGAGCTGGTACAACATTTTGCAGACAATAATCACACATGTCCAAACAGTGCAGATACTTGATGCCAGTGGGCGAAACTGAGCATATGGCAAAGCAAGAGCCCAGGCAATTAAAAACACAAAGTTAAACAGAGACACCTGAAAGCACAAAAACAGTACAGAAATTACATGGAGTAACAAAAGAAGTGAGAAAGTTTGATCTTTTCCACAGCAGGTAAAAAAAAAAAAAAATCATTAAAAGAAAGGGACGTACAGAAACTTTGAGGAAAATACTGGAAAAAAAAATTACAACAATACTCACAATAACACAGACACAAAGTAGTAAGTGAAGAAGGAAAAACTTTACAGTTGGTTTAGGAAGAAGTATACTACCTACATCATATTAATACTATTAGACCCACAAAAGTCCATATCTTCCTTATCAACAGATGTGAAATACAAAGGACCACATGCAGCTTCTGCTGCTTTAGTACACATGAAGCAAAGAAGAGGTGGCACAGATCCGTGCATCTGTGCAACTGACCTTCATCCTCTTGACTTTTCCCCCACAAAAAAATGTGAGAAACTGAATTTGTTTTGTTTGTTTTTAGTGAATGCTGTCTTATTATGCTGTTCAAGAAACAGCTATGTCACATAGAAAATTCACATTGCCCACACCAAAAGCACAGCTAAAAGTGTTGCTCCCTTTTTCTTCAGGCATAGTTCCATGTTCTTGTCTCTTAAGCATCAGACCAAGTTTAAGTAATTTTCCTACACGCACCTTCCCAGTCCTTTTCTCCACCTTCCATCCTTGGATGATGCCCACAGACAGTGTGAGCAGGAAAACGGTTATGTCTCTTAAATCCAAAAAATTAGATTAGTAAAATTTTAATATCTGGAGAAAAGGCAGGGGCTGAGACTCTTGAGACAGAGAGAATGTGGAAGATGTCAAGGCAGGTTCCCAGCAGGTGAACAAACCCAACTGGATCCCACAAATTCAGTGAGATGTGTCAGGAGGAAGCCCTCTCCCTACACCTGGGTGTGTAACCACATGGCAGATGCTGACAAGCCTCCACGATGTGTCAGAGTTTGACAGTGGGTGTTCACTTGCCTCTTTCACTGTGACCCAGATGATGTAGGAGGAAACAATTTTGATGATGTGCAGCTCCAACAGCCACCACACAAAGACTTGCATCTTGTGAAAATACTCCAGGAATTTCAAAAACAGCACTGTAAGGCGGTCGATCACCAGATGCCACTTGTTCCTTAAGTCTGTAGGGATGTTCAAGCAGAATCATTGTGAGGACAAAAACAGAAGGTCTCTGTGAACTGGAATACTCCAGTAGACAACAACAACAAGTTTTCTGCTCCTCTTCTAAGCCTTGGAGAAAGACAAGATGGAGGATAAAGGTACAGCTCTGTGGTTAACTAACTAAATAATGGGGTTGAAGCTCACTTAGCTGGGGTGCTTTCCTTTCTGACCCACATTCCCTGGAAGGATCCTGCTCTTCAAAAGCAGCAGTGGTGGCCTCTCTTGCCAATTTTGCTTTTATTCCTCTCATCAGAGCTCTTTCTGGACTCTTGTCCTCCAGCATTTTTGGACCTAAGCTTAGAGATCTCATTCAGGAACTAATTCCAGCCCTGGTCCTTTTCCAACTCAGAAAAATAAAAATTTTTTTGATGCTTGGAAGCTAGGGATCCAGCCAGTTTCAAAAAGCACAGACTACTACTATTCAGAAAGATTTTGAGCCAAATTGGAAGAAATCCATGCACACTAGGACTTGGATTCTTGTCACGTGGGTATAGACAATTGTACTGAAGACATCTTCAGATGTCTGAGTTATCTAAACTGCCTTGAAAACAGCACAGCCTCTTACAGTGTGACCTGTGCCTTCATAAGACAGATATCTAAAACAAGCAAGGCAAACTGTAGTCCAGTCAAATATTTCTCTCAGTTGAAAAAGTTTTAACAAGTGGAGATCCTGAAGCTGGGTGAAAGCATGCTTTCACGGGGTTGTTTGGCTAAAAAAGCCATCCTCCCAAATAGTACTCCAGTGAGCTGGCTTGTGGCATCACCTGTTACATGTGAGTGCACATGACAATACGTTTGCTGAACAGTGCTCTCTAAGTGATGACTTTGCTTGTGGGCTGGCTGTAAAACAGTTTCATCTGGCTGGTACATATTAATATAGAGTCTTCACACTGTATTCAGGGTTTCAGAAGCATTTTGGAGATTAGGAAGGATTTTGCATGCTGTGAGAACATTCTTACACTTTATGTCTGAGATGGAAACATTTGCAAGTGATACCAAAGCACATCACTGTCTAAGCTGGTAAAAACGTGAAGGAGTTACCACCTTCTTTATGAAATTATTTCAAATTATCACTTTATTTTATATGTAAAGCACACCAAGATGGTTACTCCATGCATATTTGTGTGAAGAACACATGCACATTTGTGTGAAAAAGCAGACTTCTGGAACACCACCCAACCAAATTCCATTTTTTTCCTTTGCCTTTTTTCTCCAAATACAACTTAGAAAATCCTAATAATACTGCTGAGTGATGTGAATTCTGTAAGCATGTAATTAAACTTGAGAAATTAATTAAGCCACAGAACTCTAATCCTACATGTGTTTTTATAAGCACAATGAGAGTATATAAGACAAGACTTTACAGAGTTAGATGTTCTCACTCATTCTTTCATTGCCTTTGTTTTCATTTGCAGTGTTGCATCATGCAAGATGAATCCAGACAGTGCCAGTTAAGTGGAGCAGGCAGGTAAGGTGCTGTAGGGAGCTCTGTCTAGCATGGCCAGGCAATACACACTCAGGGAATAAAATACAGGCCTGACTCATTCGCTGAAAGATTGTACAACACTCTGCAGTGAAGTCTGCACACATGAACGTGTTTAATGTCAAAGCTCTGGCCACATGGCTGGGTAAAAATGGTATAACACCAGAAGAAAAAATGCGTGTGCATCCAAAAGATGGATCCCCTTGTGCTATTTCCAAGCAACACCAGCTGCAGCTCCCCACTTCCCTGCTTGCATGTGTCACTGCACAGAGTAATGTCCACAAGCTGGCCTCTGTCCCAAAGCCCTTCCAACAAGCTGGGATGGCTGGAGTGCACTAGATCCCTCACCCCTCACAGACAGTATCAAAGCTGGCCAATAAAGGTTTCCACAGCCCATGACCACCTCTGTGAGGGCAGATATTCCAGCCAGGCAAGGTAAGTTGTTTCAGCAGAGTTTCAGGCACTAGAACAGGCTTTCCAGGGAAGTCACCAGCCCTGGAGGTATTTAGAAGACTTATAGGTGTGGCATTTAGGGGCATGGTTTAGTGGTGGATATGGCAGTGCTGGGGTAATGATTGGACTCAATGATCTTAAGAAGTCTTTTCCAACCTAAATGATTCCCTGATTCCCTAGGGCAGCTAAGCCTGATGTGCTGCCATTCTGCCTTGACAAAGAACCTCTCCCTATTTAGGTGTCACAGTCCTGTGAATATTGGCATGAGTAACTAAGTATGTAGCAAGGCCCTTTCCAAAGAATACAGCTTCCTTGGGTGTTAAATGCTCTTCCCTGGTTTCACTTTTGGCTCATATTAAAAACTGAGTTATGGTAATAATTCATTTTAGAAGTTCATATTAACAATATCAAGGATGACAATATAAGCCATGCCCATGTCTACCCTTAAGCTTTTTTATGTTCATCTGGCATCAATTACACATTCCATATTCAGAAGTGAAAAACATGACACTAAAGTGCACATAAATAATGAAGCAAAGCCATTGGGACTTCTCGGGAGGGGTGCCTTGAAAGCATGCAGTATCAGATATTAAATATGTATGTGAATTATTTTATTTATTGTAAGGAGATTTCACTCTAAAGAAGTACTTAGGATTTGGGGTAGCCTTAAAATAATTTAACCCAGACCATCTAGAAGAAGGAGGCCAGGTTTCTGTTGGTTTCTTCCTCTCAACATCCTACAGCAGGATTTTTCTCAAGAAGAGCCTGTAGCCTGTTGAATAATTAAGTAGCCATCTGCTCAGTTCAGACTCTTTGACACAGACTGCATGCAAAACTAGAAGGAAAACCTAGTGATTAAAGTTAACAGGGATGACCAAGAACAAACCACCTGTTGACACTGTTAATTAAGGCTGAGGAAGGAAAAATTTGCACTCTGCAGAGCTTACCTGTAGTTTCTCCTTCCTCTGATTCATTGTCTTCATCGTCATCATCATCATCATCATCATCTTCTTTATCCTCATCCTCCTTCTCTTCTTCTTTTCCTTTTTTGACCCTCCCTTTCCCTCCCTCCCCCTCTGGCTCTTCCATTCTTTTCTCACCAGCCTCTTCCAGCATTTTATCCTCTTCTTTTTCTCTGCTGGCTGTTAAATTCATCATAGTTAAGTCAGGCAGGCTTCCATCTTGGTGCACCAGTCTGTTGGTAAACAGTAGCATGTCAGCAAACTGAGGAGTAATGACATCGCAGTCTTTTTCTTTTTCAAACTGTATAATTAGAAAAAAATAAACTGTTCATGGAAAATGCCTTAGAAGTAGAAAAGTTAATGATTCTGGTACTCTCTCCAAACACACACTGAAAATTGAGTTGTTGGAATGTATTAGTAACTACTGCTCACTCAGGTACTAATGGTTAGTAATGAGTGGTATTGACACTTAAACTTGACATTTTCCCCACTGGAGAAAATGGTCAGAGTTTAAGATGTAGAAGCATGAAATGACATTATTTAAGAGGAAACATTTCATGACTTCATAGGGGACTTACTCATTTTGGTGGTTTGGTATTTTTTTCTTGAGGCTGCTCAAAGTAATTGGAACAGAAAGAAAAAGGGAGATGAGAACAGAGGGGTTACAGAAGAAGGTCATTGACAAATACGTCATGCTACATCACAAGTCATAAAGCATTCTCCTACTCCATCTGCGGAAGCCTTCTGATGCCAAGAGCATGCCATCATGACATTCACGGGGTGCTTCTATAAAGAAACATGGAATTTCAGCACAGATGGAAAGGGGGCAACCTATTTACACCAGTGCTAAACGTGGTCAGTGCTGTACTATGCTCCGAGTAATGCAGCTGAACCATCACAAGTATCTGACCTATCACTGTAAATGCATTTCTGCCTTCCTCCAATTAAAAGATGCAGCTGGAAAGCCAAAGAATTAGCAAATTTTCTTCCAGATATAAGTTTGGGAACAAATAAAAGCAAGAATTCCACGGCTGCACCTTCAGAAGATTTTACAATATCTGTCACTGTTAGTGCCATTCATTCTCTCTCTCTTTGCCACATCTCACAGAGAATTTTTCTTTAATTTTTTACTGTCTCTAAGTAAATCTATCAGTAAGTTTCACACTACCAAAATTGGCATACGACTGATTTAACACAGAAACAATATTTCTCTAGTGCCATGGTGCCTTTTTCTTTTTTCTGGGATTATTCAATACATATATTTTCTTTACTAGACAAAACAAATATTTTCTTAAGATTTTCTTTTTTTCCCCCACAGCTGTGCTGTTGGGACTCACTTCCCATAGCTGCAGAAAACCCAGTTTCCCTTTAAATATGACCCCTTGCAATAAAGTCTCCCTTTGGCAAGTATATGATTAGTCATTAAATGTTTGGTTGTGCTATTGAAATTACTACCCTCAGCATAGTTTCAAGCACCTGTAAGGCTGTTCTAATATGCTACAGTACCATCTCAGGGATTTTTTTTTAATGTGAAATTCTGGCCTATAACCATTTCGACAGGAAATTCTGCCAATTTTAGGACTTTTAAAGTTCAAGAAACTAAAAATCTAGATTTTTTTTTTCCTGATAATTAAAAATTAAAAGAATAGCTATGCAGTTAATGAGAAATTCAAACAAGCAGAATTATTTTTAAATTATTTGGGAGTTGCAGTTTCTTCAAGATGGAAACTTTGGTGTCTCAAATGAAGGAAAAACTACAGAAATCTGACTAAACAATGCTGAAGTAGAAATGCCATGCCAATTGTCAAAAAGCAGAAAGGGTGATTTAAAATGAGAAGTTTAACAAGACATTGAAACACCAAAAAATATCACTTAATAAAGTTTAATCACATCTTAGCCACATTCATGACTAAAATTTCTCATCATGGGTTGGGCAATGAACCTGAGTGTCTAATAACCTGAAAAAAATCTTATACTCAAGAATTTATTCAGTAGCTTTGGCTACTAAAAACAGATTCATAAAATAGTTTATTTTGGGAGGGACCTTGAAGTATCCATCCCCACTTCCAAGGGCAGGGATACCTTCCACTAGACCAGGTTGCTCAGAGGCCCATCTAACCTGGCCTTGAACACTGCCAGGACTGGGGCATGCACAATCTCCCTGGACAATCTGTTCCAGTGCCTCACCACTCAATAGTAAATAATTTCTTTCTAATATCTTACTTAATTCTCCCCTCTTTCAATTTGTACCCATTATTCCTTGTCCTATCACTACGTTTCCTGATGAAAAGTCCCTCTCCAGCTTCCCTGTAGGCCCCCTTCAGATACTGGGAACTTGCTGTGAGGTCTCCAAGCAATCTCCTCTTCTCCAGGCTGAACAGCCCCAACTTTCTCAGCCCGTCTTTGTAGGGGAGGTGCTCCAGTCATCTTATCAACTTTGTGCCTCAACTCTGGACTTGCTCCAACAGTTCCCAGCCTTGTCATGTTAAGGACCCCAGAGCCAGATGCAGCACTCCAGGTGAGGTCCCATCAGAGCAGAGTAGAGGGGCAGAACTCCCTCCTTTGACCTACTGGCCACACTCCTTCGGATTCATCCCAGGAATCCATTGGCTTTCTGGGCCATGAGTGCATGCAACCGGCTCATGGTGAGTTTTTCCTCAGCCATCACACCCAAGTCCTTCTCCTCAGGGCTATCTCAGTCACTTCTCTGCCCAACCCATAGGTGTGTCTGGGATTGCCAGGACCCAGGTGCAGGACCCTGCCCTTTGCTTTGCTGAACCTCATGAAGTTTGCTTGAGTGCTGCTCCCGAGTGTGTCAAGGTCCCTCTGGATGCCATCCCTTCCCTCCAGTGTGCTGACAGCACTACACAGCCTGGTGTCATCAGCGAACTTGCTGAGGGTGCCCTCGATCCCACTGTCCATGTCACCAACAAAGATGCTGAACGGTCTCCACCCCAGTACTGGCACTGAGAGGCACCACTCCTCACTGGTCTCATGAACAATGAGCCGTCAGTCAACTCTGCGTGCGGTCATGCAGCCAGTTCCTTATCCACCAAGAGGTCCATCCATCAAACCCATGTCTCTCCCATTTGTAGGCAAAGATATCACAGGGAACAGTGTCAAACGCTTTGCGTAAGCCCGGGTAGACAATGTCAGTTGCTCTGTCTCTATTTATCAATGCTGTACCCTTATCAGAGAAGGTCACCAAATTTCTCAGGCATGATTTGCCCTTAGTAAAGCCATGTTGGCTGTTACCAATCATCTCTTTTGGGGGTCTTTGATTATTTTCATATCTAAGTCACAGATCAGCTATCATATACGCTAAAGCTCTACAAAGCAACTAAACATCAATGTTCCATAAAAGGACGTAACTAACTTACATTTACCTAAAACTCTAATAAAGTACCAATAGGAGGGTCTTGTATAAAGAAGAGAGAATGAATTTTCAGTTCAGTTCAAATGTAATAGAGAACCCTCGTTACTATAAACCAGCAGAGCTCATTTAAAAGGCAATGCACCATGAAATGAAAGTAACCGTAAAATCAGGTTTTGTATACAGGCATTGCATTGATTTTTATGACATATCTTCCCAACTGACTTTTATAATGGAAAAATCTACATTCCCACTGGTGTAAATCAAGGACTTAATGACTTACCTCAGTGTAAATTGGACAGAAACACAGTAACTCTATAGGATTTTGTATGAGTGGAGCAATCTTTCTCTTATTCATATAATTCTCATTTGTATTCTGGAGATTCAGGAGGCAATGGGGTTATAAAGATTAATACACATAATATATATACCTGATAAAGCCTCAGTATGAGTTTAGTTTTCAGTAGGCTTAGTTTTATTGGCATCAGTAGTCTTGAGCATTGGATCATGTGCTTAGGAGATCCAAGGAGAGATAAAAAGCCCCGCCCACTGTTTGGAAAGTTAGTCTGCTTGGAATCTTTCTTCCAAAACTTCCTTACGTATTGCTAGGGTTGTTTTTCCATTTTTTTTTTCACTACAAGATCACATTACATTGTAACAGACAACACTGAGGTATTAAGATATAAAAACTTCACTAGTTCAGAATTTTTAAGAAAAACTGCCCATACATCCTCACAGCTAGTGAGATATAACTTCATTGTTGGAAGCCACATACTGATGGGAAATTATCCCAAATAACATAAAGGTATTGTGTCTGATACTTCAGAAGAGAAATAACTAAATAATAATGCAGGCAACAAGCCTTGAAGGTACAGCCACTACTGCTTTTAGCTGAGAGCATTTTTTACCTTCAGGTTCATTAAATAGGGTATCAATAATGAGAAGTATACCAGTAGATATAGTTTTTGGCAACAAAGCAATTTCAGTGCCACTAAAATCAGGCATGTGCCACAGGTCCTTGCTGGGTTCCTAGACACTTTCATCTAGTTGTCATTTAGCAGAGCAGATTAATTAATTGAATGCATTATGAAGCATCTCTTGTCTTTGATAATTTTTTGCCTTTTATGAATTGCTTGAAAATTTTCGGCTAAAAGATGTTCTCAAGTATCTTTCATGCAAAGCCTTAAGAACAGAAAGCTTTCTGCTCTGCAGAGCACTAGTGACCCATCTCCTGAATATTTGGTCTGCAAGACTCTGAGCACACAGTGCCATACCTCCACTGGCAGGACGTTGAGTGCCTTTACGGGCCTTTAAGGGGGTTTGCTGCCTGAATCCCAGCCCTGTTGGGATATGTGGGCAGGCCAGGAAGCCTCAGTGCAGAGGGTCCCTCTCCTTTCACTGGGTGCTGCTTTCCCTCGGAGGCCCCACCGCTATGTTGTGGCAGCATCGCAGCTGTGTCTGTGCCTGCTCCTGTGACTCCCTGACCCAAAACCTGACATGCAGGCTGACACCCTGCCCTCACTGCAAACCTGGCTTCTCTCCATGGACTCGCTGGGGCCTCACCAGGCTGTGTCTGACCCTCCATTACCAATTCCAGATCTGACCCTCACCCTCAGTTGTTGGTCCATGTTCCTGGCTGCCTATGGGTGAGAGCCCAGCCTTGCCTCCTGGCCATGCCCCTCCCTCAGCAACCAGCTTGCCTGCCTTAGCCATGGTGCTTGCCCTCACCACTCCCTTACAACACAGGCTTTCTGTAGACCAGAATTCCAGCTCTGGCGAGCTTTTAGGAATGGTGACCCAAACTACTTGATGACATTTGAAGAAGGAGCACAAACATGACTCATAAATTGACTTTCTGTTAGAGCAGGGAGTCACAAATATCTAAACAAGGTATCTTCTTGGTTTTTCTGTTTATATTAAGTACTGACAACAACTCAGAAGTCCTTCTATTCTCATAGATGATTAAAAAACAGCTCACATTTATTCCAGTCAAGTATTTTGAAAGGAATCTAATTTATGGAACAGTTTTCAAGATGCCATTTATAAAGGAATGATGATGATGGCAGTTTTTCTAGTTTGCATCCTACAGCACCCAACTCAGCCCGTGAATTAACAGCCTTAGCATGCAGTGGTTTCAGTGTTCCCTTTCCAACTCTGATATTTCATTCTGTACAAACTCATAACGCATCCCACACATTTAACTGAACGGTCCTGCAAATTCCCTTTCTTACACACTTGGAGAAAGACAGGGATGTGTGTCTCTGTGTCTGTGCGTCTGTGTGTACATAGGCACATGCAGGCATGCATCTTTCCATGCACAAACAAAGGGTAGATAAACGAGCCTCCTCAATCAAATCTATTGTCTGCAGCCAATTAGAAATAGCACCAATTATTCCTGCATTGAGGCATGGGCAAAGTTTAGGAGAATTCTCAGCCGGGAGAAGAAATTCACAATGTATGCAGAAGAGGTGTATTAACTGCTTCATCAGCTTTAGGAAACTGCAATAGCTGAACAACGCTATCTCCCTGCTTACTTCACAGTACTGCGCAGCAAGAACATACTTTGCATTAAGGCAACTAAGAAGTAACAAAAAAAATAAAGTATATTGGTTTTAAAGGAAAGAAAAGGAAGAATTGAAGTACCCACCTATTAATTATTAGATATACACGGCCATTGACTTTGGCATGGCTATGAGGTGGGAGATGAAAGCACAAGATGAAAATGGGAAATGAATTAGAGAGAGAAAAGAAAACGATTAAATAGGAATGAATGCACTTTCCTATCTACCAATGTGTTATGACACGCTGTCATAACAAAGCACGCTCCAAAATCTTAACATACACCATGCAGTGAAGAGTCTAGGAAGCTTATAAATGCAACTCTTAGACATTTAGATCCTATGCAACTTCAGTCAGAACTACAGATAATTTTAATAGTCCTCAAAATGTGAAAACAGCCTTTGCTGCTTTGCTTTAAGTAAGCCTTAGAATACCATCATTTTTAAAAATAAATTTTTCCTTTAAAAAAAAGATATGTAAAGGTAAGTATGACAGAGCATCATATCAGAGAAATGATCACAGCCTTTATCTCTGTTATCCCATAACTCATGGTACAGCAAGGAAATGGGCTTGGAAAGTCCTATCAGAGAATTTTTCTTTCTCTTGCAGATGTAAAACTGAGATACTCAGTTCTGACACCTTTATAAATAGTGAGAAGTGACTCACTCTGCCAGTTCCAGTGTGCCAGTTTCTGTGCCCTCTCTTTGCAGCTGGCAGAGCCTTACTCTTCAACTCACTCTGGAAATTTTGCTCATGAGAAGCAGCATTTTAATAAATGAACGTTCTCAGCAATTTTAACAAGAATCTTCAGTTAGACACAACCGTAGTACTGTAATCACACCTGGCAGTTCAAAGGCAGATGGAGGAACTGGATGTGCTTTCTTCATTACTTTCATGACCAGCTTTCGGCTGCTGTGATTATTTTAAGTTCACTATTACAAGGACTGAATTCTGTCTCGTTACTTAAAATGGAGGTTGTGTTTCTTTATTTAATTTTTTTTTTGTTGCCAAAGGTGTAGCATAAAAGCAGTTTAGAAAGGTAAAACAGCTGTTGAGTGTGAGTATCTTCAAAGCAAAAAAGGAAAATTAAGTTTTA
The DNA here is from genome assembly GCA_013390045.1 of Picathartes gymnocephalus. NCBI lineage: Eukaryota > Metazoa > Chordata > Aves > Passeriformes > Picathartidae > Picathartes > Picathartes gymnocephalus. Next base: position 45,899 of record WEKY01039637.1, read on the forward strand.
GTAGCTTTGAGAGAAAAACTACACATATATATGAATCTTGAATCTGTTTTAATTGTCCATGCAACTTATTGCTAGCATTACTGTTAAGCTGAAGTTGGTTGTTGTATTAGTTCTTATCCAGCTTTACGCATCACCAATACAAATGTCAGCTGAGCTCTCATCGTGAAGCTTTGAACTATAAAGTCAGCTGATGCTTAATAGTGATTTACTGCATCAAGGGAAGAACAGAGCTGGATTTTCACATGCCAGGCAGTGTCAGTAGGAGTACAAACCAAGAAGACTGTTCTGATTTGGGTATTGGCCATAACAGTTAAAGCTTCGCAGGAGGAACAAAGGATACATGTGATATTTGTGATTTTGAAAATACTGCAAAATGGCAAATGTAGCACATATGCCACATTTAACAGTTAAAAATATCTAGCTACTTATATGACTGCTTAATACAATCTAGTACACATTTAGGCTCAAAAAAATAGCATTCTAACTCCAAGACAAAAAAAGCTGATGATATCACATGATCCTCTTCATCTGTGGCATTAATAAAAAGCCTGGTATGACAGTGAATGTCTACTTTCAGCATGGTATCTCAAGGCTACTTATTCCTGGCAAAAATGTTTGCTCACAATGCATTAAAACATTTTGTGTCTTCACTATCAGCAGTTCCATCCTTTAGAAATAATGCGTCTTTAGTCACAGCGATCCTCTTCATACCAACATTCAGAAAGCTGTGCAATATTCTTGTATCTTTCATGTGTAATGGAAAGATTTTCAAGTAGCAGTTTCACAGGCAAAGTGAACCCATCAAAATCCAACGAGTGCCTCAGGGCTTCTTCTTTTTACTGGATCACACCAGAAGGGAGGGAAGGGAAGTTTCCTATGTTACTCAGCACAAGGGCAAACTTTGGGCTACAACAGAGCTTGTGGAGTTACTGCAAACTCTAAAGCATTCCCCCAAATGCCTCAGCCCAGGAATAACCTCATTTCAGCTCAGACACCTATCTGGTGTCTGTTTTCAGGGCTTGGCCAATTCAGAGCTGTTAACACATACCTACTGCTGCACGAAAGTCTGCTATGGGCAAGGGAAGTTTGCTCACAGGCTATTACAAAAGGGCCCTTGAATCTACCATCACATTTAGCAGTTCAAGAAGAGCAAAGGGAGAGTTATAACACAGACAGACATTTAAAATGTAAGTTTAAAACTGCCCACATCTTTACTGGGAAATTTTATCAAGTTTGATCTGTTGTGGTCTTAGCAATTATTTAAATGCAGAAACTGGAAGCAGTCATAAAACTGGAGCTTACTCTAATGGCACAAACTTGTGCCATACACTGTGAAGTAGTTTCATATAGAATTGAATGCATGAAAAATATCTGAAATGCTCTGTAAATCCTGCATAACCTAGAACATAACTCCCTGTTGAGTAACTGGCATAATTCCGTAACACCCTGTGGTCTGTGTGGTGTTATGCAGCTAGTCCCCGTTCATAGAAGTGCTGCTGAGGTACACCTATCACTAGACAGGTGAACATTCTAAAAGTAGGGTCTAAATTAACTGCCTTCTTCAAAGAATGAATGTAATTGTCATTGCATAATATATCACAACCATTTCTCTCTCTTACACTCCTTACTCAGGATCCTAGGCCAGACTGGTTTTTATGCAGGAAAATATGTATGATTTGAACACTGGAAAAGTGATGTCCCAGATTAATGAAAAAATGCTAATGAACTTCTGGATGAAATCACCAAATGTCTAGCATAGCCAAGGGTCAGTACTATGAAAAGTTACCACAGACTTGTAATTTTTCCATTTTTGAAGTTCAACTTTACAAAAAGGCCTAACTGTTCAATGCAAAAGTGGTATTTTCCATAAATCTCCCAATCTTCATGTGGCCCTCAAAATCGAGGTTGAAAAAAAAAAAGAAGCGACCCAAATTAAAAGCTGTATTTCGTATTACTGATAGGAAACACATACAAAAGGCCACACACAGTAATTGAGCACCTCCCACTCAAGGTCAAAGCCAATGGAATAAATACATAAATGCCATTAGTATCTTTGAAAATGTACCCTAAAATGAGAAAGTTCAGCATATAGGGGAAAATGGGGAGAGACAGATACTTTGGTTGTAGTGGGGTGCTGGACACTGTGCACCTTCTTTTTAAGCCAGGTAAAGCAAAGGCAAATAACATCTACTGAAAAGTGACAGGACAGTCAGAAACAGCATTTCCATACAGACAATCATGAGTTCCATTTACTTTGCTTCTTTACCTGTAAATAGTGTTGTCCTGTTTGCTGGTTACAGCTTTTAAATCAGTGATCTGGAGAAACCGATCATGGAAATAGTGAAGGTGTAAGATACACACCAGTAGGAAGGAGGTGGGGATAAAGATGCGTGTGAATAGATCAGCCACAGAAAACTGTTTTAAGCCAAGGTCCTCTAGTCTGGAAAAAAAAAAAGTATTCCACTGAGGCATCTTTTCACGCAAAATATTCTTTCCATGAGACATTACAACACATCATTTGCAATAAGAAATAAGGGGATGGTACTTGTTATGTGGTTTTGGTTTCTAAAATTCTCCTAAACTAGCAAGTTTTATGATGGAAGTATCTCATGTCTGGACTCAGTAATGTAGAGAGGTACTGTAAATGTACAGTCAAATGAACAAACCCTGCCACACATCTCGTGAATCACATGGGTTTTCTCTGACTGAAAGTCCTGCACTGGAGATCCACTCATATTGCATATATTTCCTAACGTAAGCTCCTCCTGAGAAATGCCCAACTCTTCAGAGGGATGGAGAAACCCAGTCCTCCTCATTAGCAGGAGAGCAGGTCTACCTTCATCAGTTCCAAACATCCTGCAGATCTACCCTTAATCTTTCCCTGGATCTTGGTCAAAGTGGTCAAGAGAGGTACTGGCACTGTATTGAGAAGAGCTGCAGTCCAAAGGCCTAAGCAGCCAACTGGAGAAAATACAACTCTGAGCTCCTCTCTTGGTCTTGCTCATTTCTGCGGTTACATCAATGACTCTACGGTTTCACAACTGAGTGCCTAAAATCAGCTATGCCTGAGAAAGGCTGCATGACATTTTTCTCCCATAAGAAGGAAGACTGCTCTCAGATCTTCCCATCACACTGAACTCAGATATCGAAAGAAAAAAAATTAATCAAAACCACTTACTTCCTTTCATCCAGGCCTGTCATGTTCTTCCACAACCCAGGGAATGACTCAAACTGGTATGTGTAGATGAAGATAAGGACCAACATCGTGTAAACAACCACTGACATCCAGAAGTACTTTAAAATCTTTCTCCACCATTCATAGTGTACCTGAAAATCACACACTAAAGATGCTGACACAAGCTGAAGGCAAAGACACTGACAGAAATATTGGCAACACTGTACTATCAAACAAGGATGAAGAACACTATTTTCCTACCTGGCCTGAAATAAGCAATGATTACACAGCAGCAGGAATAGATCTTTGACATAGTTTTTACTCCTGATGCAAATGCATTCAAGTAAAGACTTTTGTGCAAAAATGTCTGATGGGACATGGGCCACAGACACAAAGTCAGGGACACCTTCAGTCACTTAATTTCATCACCATTAGGTGATGAAAGTCCAAGAGGAGAGGGACTCCATGCTCATTGGGGTGTAGGAGCTCTGTGGACTAGCTGTCACAAAAACTGGTGGCAATGTAGAATGTGCACACACTCAGAATTATTTACAAAGGTTCCAAAGCTCATGGTGAAGATGGCATGGCAGAGCAGAGGTGTGCCTTGTATCTAATTTACATGCACGTTGCCTGTCACTGTAACCAAAAATCAGAAGAAAATTAGTCTTACCCCTTCAAATGGTCTCATTCTGTTGTGTCTCTTTAAAGAACAAATACACTGTTCCTGAGTTCTATTTGGAGCTACTTTATTACCAAGCTAAAAGTACAAACGATTATTTTAGAGGATAAAATTCAGTTAACACAGGTCTCACTTACCTGATAGAGGGCCACACAGAACAGGAACAGTACCATGTAGATGATTTTGTACATGACAATTGTACCCTCAAAGCTGACAAAGAAGAACATGCCCCCACAGACGTAAATCCAGTACTTGATTAACATAGCCATCACCAGCTTCCCCAAGACTTTCATAATATCCTGTTCATCCTCTTCCTCTCCCTCCTCCTCCTCCTCTTCCTTCTCCTCTTCCTGTTCTTCTGACACTTCTCCCTCTTGTGACTCCTCTTCTGCAAATACAGAGTCACATTTGGCCTGTCTCTTCTGGGGACTTTTAGTAAGAATTTAAATGGGTGGAAAGTAAAATCTCTGCACACAACACAGAAACTTAAAACTTAATATTCACAAGAAACTGTAATTCCTAATCATGCATGCCTCCAGAGCAAGGAAAAGGATTTTAACTTCATATGTGCTTAAACCTGCTGCTGGAGCCATAGGGCACATGGCTATACATCCTTACTAGACATCCATCTTGACTTTGTCTGAAAAACCAGCAGTTGTAGTGGAAAATTAGAGCCTAAGGGTTGCATAATGGATAATAGCCAAACACTTTCCATGGCAATGCTTATACTCTTAAGTAAGCAACCTTTTAAACTTGAAAACAAAGAAACCACCAGCAACACCAGAAACTTCTCATCCTGGGTTTAAACTCTCATCTCAAGTTTGAAGCTCTTGAGTTTTGCACTTTAGATAATACTGTGTTTACCTCTAAAAACCACAGGCAAGGGAAAACATAAACATAAACCCAAACAAGCTTAAAAATATAAATGCTGCACTAACACTGCTACATTTCAAAAAAAAAATTTTTCTTTTCCAGGTTTTTGTGCTGTACCTGGGCCAGAAAAGACAAGCTGCTTTAGCCCTGTTAAGAGGTCAAGAGACAGTTGTTAACCTTACGATGTTTGTGGAGGGCAGGGTAAGTGTTCCCCCAGCAGCAAGTACGTGTGCAAGTATCTAGATAACAGGGCTAGCCAAAACCATAGTACATAGTTGTACCGCTTTTCTTTCCACTGGGAGCAATATTGAAACTTCACCATCAAAAGGCCTGACCACTCCTTTTGTCCCACTCACCATCCCCCTTCTCAGGCTCTTGCCTTGAAAATCCTTGTAGTTCAACTTTGAAACTGATTAGACATTTTACTGAGACAAGGATTGTAATTCATCAGAGACGGAAATGCACTTCTGCTTCCAGGGCTCATTTTCTACCATTTCAGTGCACTGAACTTTTTCAGTTCAACATCCAGAGAGAGGGCAAGGAATTTTTGGAACATATGCCCAGTAGCAAAAGAAAGAACAGGTCACTGAGTTGTTAGATAAACTGAATCTATAAAAGTAAACTTTGCTCTCAGGTGTGCTTGAGCCCCTGCACTGAAAAAATAAATGTTTATTTTTTCCACTGAAATTTGTAATTTAACTTCTCTGTCTGTGTAAGAGTTTATGTACCAATGCAACTTCCAAGGAATTTAGCAACTTTTCCTAGATAAACTCATCTCCTGTTGTTCAGCTTTAGGGCAAGTAATCCCTTGGTTTGAGTTTGGAACACAGCAGCAAACTGATGATTTGAAAGTTCCATGATCTTTCTAAAATGAGTAACTTTATTACCTTCCAGTAAAGAGAATCCTCATTTTAATTGAATTTCTAAAGTTCAAAAATGTTTTATTTTTATATCTGAGAGGTAGCTGCACATAGATTTTGTAATATCTTTCTTAGCTAATAATAGATACCTTGCTAATTGCTTTCAGCATCAGTGAAATGCAGTAAGTGGAACTTCTATCATGACTGAAGGACTAAATTGGATCTGGCTTTACCTTTCTCTTCATTTTCTTCACTTCCAACTTTGACCTCAGATAAAGTAGCTTCTTTTAGCCGAAGTGCTTTCTGTTCAGTGAGGTGTTGCCTAAGCAGTAGCCAGAAAGTAATTGTGAAAAGAATCTGCAAACAAAAATCAAAACAAAACCAACAGACTAATTGTATATCCTATGACCTACTGGTAAAAGCATAGGTTTTCATAAATTTTGCATGCCTTTGTTTTCTCTGTCTCTCAGAAAATGGCAGTGATGGCACTGGTGTCAAAGTGCATCTTAGAGCAAGTTAAGTTATTTAGGAAACATCCTGCATCACAGACTTTTCTTCACTTGCACTTTTCCATTCCTTAAAGGTATTCACTTATATGCTTCTATTCTACCCCGTTTTATTCAGCTTTTACCTACTGTCTTAAAAGTTTAGGGATCTTTTCATTATGTATTGATTGGTATAATTCCCATTTGTTGGTTTTTTGTTCATTTTTACTTTTTTTTTCAAGGAAGAAGCACATGCAAGAGTGTATTGCCACTATTATGGTTTTGTATACCATAAATATTTTGATATAGGAGGTTTGGTACTTCAGGTGCTTAAACGCAGTTAATTTAAAAATCAATTTTTTTTTTTTTAATGTCTTGCAGTTACAGAAGACCCAGTCAATGGAATATGCCTTGCATTTGCAACAGTTACAAGAGTTGAAATAGCTCTTAATTCTTTTAAGGGCTTCAAGAGATGATACTTCAGTAACAGCAGGATACCTTAGAAATAAACGGATCACTTTAACAAAAAATGCATTTCTGAGTTTTGCAAAAAGCTAAATTCAACAGCTTGCAATACCAAGAGACAGACAAAATTCAGAAAACAACATGATACCTGTTGTCTCACACTTGATTTTATGCTTACTTTCTACAAAATTTCCGCTAATTTCCCTTTGCAGAAGGAGACTTATTTCACTACATAGCTAGAAGAACAAAATTTGAAAGAGGAAGCACTTAAGAGCCAAATAGTTTGCATGCAGTAGAATGACAAGGCCAGTAGGACAGTGTATTTTTCTTCTAATGTGCAAGTCCTTAATGGGGAAAAGGACTGCTCCCAGGAGATGGTTTTTTATTGACACTGCTGCTAACACTGAGCCACAGCAGCAGACTGTCAGCCTGTGTGACTTGTCACAGCTTCCCCACATACCCCCTAGAATTCTGGCTCTTGCAACACAAACCTGTGATATTGTAAAACACAGATTTTTTTCTCAGTGATTACCTCTGTCTTCCTGCCACATTTACTCCCTTGCTCTACTTGGCATTTTCAGAGCCAGAGCTGTCTCTAAGAAAAGTCTTGAAGGTTTGCAGACCAAAAAAAACGCTTTTAGTCACCTTTTATAGTATAGATTTTATCTAATTTTCAGACCAGGAAACACACACAGCGTGCAGACACTTATGCAGAAAGAATTACAGTACATTTCTTTCTGCAGAATACAGTATCCAGTGTTCATTTAAATTCAACCATTAGCCAAAGGACTTTAAATTACGAATAAAGGGGGGCACAGAGTTACTAGTGCCCTTGAGTGGGGCTGATGGACAAGGCTAACACGCAAAGGGTTCCTGGGGTGATATGAACAAAAGGAAATATATATTTAGCAAAACAGGGTCACCTTAAGCATCTGTACATAAGCAAGGCAATTACTTCAACACAGCCTTACAGGGAAACCTGCCAGGCTCTTTCTGGGAAAACAGCATGTCAGGTGCCCCTCTGAAGTGCCTGTACACTAGTGCCCTGCAGCACGGGGAACAAACATAAGCACTTAGAGATCTCTGTGCAGGGCTGTGGTCTTGTTGGGATGACAGAGGCAGGGTCTGATGCCTTGAATATTTGCAATACAGAGCTACAGGCTCTTTAGAAAGCACAGGCCAGAAGGCTGCAGAGGTGAAGCTGGGATTTGCATGGCAACACAGTTGGAATGCACACACTCTGCCTGGGGATGGAAGATGGACTAGGTAATCTGGGAGGAACGCAGAGACTGGCCAAGCATGCGCAGACATGGTTAGAAAAGTCAAAGCCTGAAACTGAGTCCGGCAAGGCATGTCAAGAGCAATAAGATTTGCTTCTGTACATACCTCAGCAGAATAGGGAAGGCTAGGGAAAATCTAGGCCCGCTGCTGACTGGGGCGAGGGCCCTGGGGACACAGGGCATGGAAGAGGCTGAGGTACCAAATGCCTTCTTAGCCTCAGTCTTTGCTAGCAAGACTGGCCTTAAGGAAACACAGTTCCTAGGGACCATGGAAAAGCCTGCAGCAAGGAAGAGTCTTCCTTTGGTGGAAGAGGCTTGGATCAGGGAATATTTAAAGAAAGTGGGCATACATAAGTGCATGGGGCGTGATGGGATGTACCCAGGAGCTGGCTGGTGTCACTAATAGAGGTTACTCTCAATGATCTTTGATCAAATGTGGTGACAGGAGAAGTGCTGAAGGAAAGCAAATGTCACTCATATCTTCAAGAAGTTCAAGATGAAGGATCAAGCCTGGACAACCCCACCAAAATCCCTGGGGTGGTGATAGTGGTGAGATGCTGGAAAAGGCTTCCTAGAGATGTTGTGGATGCTCCATCATTGGAAGTATCTGAGATCAGGCTGGATGGAGCTTTGAGCAAACTGATCTAGGGAAAGATTCCCTGTCCGTGGCAGGGGGATTGGACTAGATGATCTTGAAAGGTCCCTGCTGACCCAAACCATTCTGGGATTCTAATGTGACAGAGGAGCTAATCCTGGAAAAACATTTTCAGGCAAATGAAGGATGAGAAAACCATCAGGAATAGTCAGAGTGTATCCACCCAGAGGAAGTCATGCTTGACCAACTTGATAAACTTTTATGATAAAATGACTGACCTGGTAGATGAGAGGAGACCAGTGGATACGGTCTCTTACTTAGACTCCAGACAGAAACTGTGTCCTGTACGATCCTCATAGGGAAGCTGATGAAGTGTGGGCTGGATGAGTAGACAGTGAGGTGAACTGGAAACTGACTGAGCAGCTGAGCTGAGAAGGTGGTGATCAATGGCATAAAGTCTAGTTGGAGGTCAGTGATTAGCAATGTACCCCAGGGGTCAATACGGTATCCAGTCTTGTTTAACATCTTCATTTTTGATCCAGATGATGGTGGAGAGTGTACCCTCACTGAGTTGGCTGATAACGCAAAACTGGGAGGAGTATCTGATTCACCAGAGGGTCATGCTGCCATCCAGTGGGACCTCGACAAGCTGGAGGAAGGGGCTGACAGGATCATCAGGGCATTCAACCAGGTGAAGTACAAAGTCCTGCACCTGGGAGGAAGAAGCAGCTCATGCACCATTATGAGCTGGGGTCTGACCAGCTGGAGAGTAGTTTGGCAGAAACAGCCTGTGGATCCTGGTGGATCCTGGTGGATAACAAGTTGCAAGTAAGCCAGCAATGCACCCTTATGGCAAAGAAGGTTAATGGCTGCATTAGGTTGAAGAAGGTGATTCTTCTTCCCTACTCAGCAATGGTGAGGTCCCAATTTGAGTGCTGTGTCCTGTTCTGGCACCCCAGTACAAGAGAGATGGATGTACAGTTCAGTTGAATGGCCATGAAGGAACTGGAGCATCTCTCCTATGAAGAAGACAAAGCTCAGGGGGAATCTCATTCAATGTCTATAAATATCTGAAGGGAGGTGCAAAGAGGCTGGAGCCAGATTGTGTTCATGGGTGCCTAGTGATGGGAGCAGAGGCAATGGGCACAAACTGAAACATGGGAGTATCCCTCTGAACATCAGGAAACACTTTTTTTCCTGTGAGGGTAATTGAGCACTGGCACAGGTTGCCCTGGGATGTAACAAGAAATTCCATTCTTAGAGATATTCAAAAGCCATCTAGGCATGGTCCTGGGCAGTCAAGTCTAGACGGCTCTGCTTGAGAGTTTGACCAAATGACCTCCAGAAGTCGCTTTTGGCTTCAAATATTGTGTGATTCTGTGAAAGTTATGGAGTGCATTTTATTCAGCCTAAAAAACCCCGCTAAACACCTATTGGCTTTATGGATGTGGCCAAATCACCATATATACACACAACAGCTTCCTTTCTTGACACCATCTGTTTTTAGACAAGATATTAGATGATATAGTCAATAAGAAATAATGTCAATGGGAATGAAGTAATAAGACAGTTAAAATTCCATAGAGATTTATGAAGTCATTGAAGAAAACTGTTCTCTTGCAGAACCCCTTGAGCTTTATCCCTCTTACCAAACTAGCCCTACCTTTACAAGAGAAACAATACAGCATTCACTAACTTTCAAATGCACTAAAGACCCAGAAGTGGTGGTCCAAAGGGTATTGCCAACAAGGAAGATGATGTACAGAATCAACTTAAATTGTAATTAGGAGTCACAAGGGTAGTGATCCACTTAGCACAGAGGGAACGGTGCCAACTAGATGCACTTCCTGAGATGCCCCTCTTGGGTGCTCTAGGAAAAAACATCCTATTTGTTCTCAGTCCCTTCCCCAGGAGCAAACTTCCAGAACAAAATGCATTTTCAAGACATCAAAGAAAAAAATCTATCACGCACTGGGGTCAGAAAACTCTTGTAGTTCTAACCTAAAATGGATTTCAACTCATGCTGATTCAGGTGTAAGGATAAAGAATTAAAACTCAGTCGCAGTTGTATGCTGCTACTTGTGCCAAACCATTAGGGAGTGAGTAGTATTGGTAAATGCAATGACAACAATTCCAGTTGCCATCATAGAAACAGATCTGGCATCCCACGGGTATTATTCTAGCAAATCAAATAACATCTGGTTTTGAATACAGTTTATAAAACTAAACAAGTGAGCAATTTCAATCCACCAAGTAATTTCTACAGAATTATCATGAAAATCTAAGATGTGTCTGAAACATTTGCTATAGTATTAGCTTCATCTGCAAGAAGTAGTTTTCTGAACACTCTTTCTAATGACTCACCCTTCATTTTAGAATTGCTACCGAAAGTGGTTACACTAAATACTGTGGATGAACTCTTAAAGAAATGTCAAGAGATCCATATTTTTATCACAATATATTTTGTGGTTTCATAAATATATCTCAGCTGTTTGTTACACCTACCTTTGATGCCAGTTCCCCAGGTTCCTTTCTTTTTAAAAAACCAGATACTTGAGGAAGTTCATCATTCTTGAGCTCAATACTCCATATATACTGTAATACTAGCAGTAAATTTCCATAAAAAACCATGAATGGTGAACTGATCATGGCATATTTCCTTCGGTCTCGAATCATCCACAGTGTGCAAGACCAGATCAGTAACACAAAAGTCAACCAGCTGTGATACGTGATGCTCCACGCCTTGTGGAAGGAGGGAAAAGAGAGGAAAAAATGTCCACAGATGCATTCAGGAACAACATAGACGTAGATTTCCAATTACACTTCATTTACACTTCTCTTCTTAGTGCATACTTTCATTTTCATCAGACTCTCACCCATATTAATCACCTACTGGGCCAGCTAAAATAAACCCCTTGGACAACATGCAGAAAGTGGATTCTGAGGACAAACCCTGCTTGATGCATTAGCTGCACTTTGTAAGCAGACTCACTGCTTCTTATTACACCAAACTAAAAGAGATGGAAAATAAAGTTTGGGCACACAAATTCTTCTTGCAAAACAGCAGCAAAGAATTCAGAGTAGGAATAGCAAATCCTAATCAATGGGTACTACATTCAAGGCCTTTGACAGCGCTACAAAATAGCATTAAATCCATACTGTTCTAGCTCTTGTGGAATCAGCTTACAATGGAAAGCTGTGGTGTGCACCCATCTAACCTGAATAACAGGTAGTCTATAGTAACCATGGCAGATTACCTGAATACTTACAACTACACAATGTTTTCTACAGCTTTCAGAATTCAGTTATCAAAAACTCCTCTATTAAATGCCCAAGAAAAGGATTTGGGGGGTTTAATTATTTTTTATCTACAATGATTGTATTTAGGACTAAATTCAGGCGTATATATGCTAGTATAACTGTGGAATAACTGCCAATAAAGCATT